>NW_024121865.1:2909874-3031436 GCF_016745375.1 Pimephales promelas | reverse complement strand
AAATTGTTGTCTTGTGTTTATAAATCAGCACTGGGACGTTTTCACTTCTGTGACCGAGATCTTCATCCTTGTTCCACCTTTACTGGGCCTAAAGGGAACCTGAAATGACACTGGCCTCAAGACTCTCCACCGCTGTAAGGTTACTATGTTATCTATATACCTATTAAATCCCACTGGACCAGCATTCATTTTCAGGCTGGTCATCTAAAAGCCATGCTTTCCCCAGAAAAAGATTCAGGGATGCACATTATATTGGTTCAATGGGACAAAATATGAAATATATGAACTAATTTGTTTTAATTATTCATAAATTAATAAAATATTTAAAATTCATTAATCTGCTGGAACGACTGGAAAAGTCATGGAAATGCATTGATTGATATGTGTGGGAATGGGGAACTTTACAGATGATCTACTTTTTCCTCCTTGTTGATGAAGTCTGATTTGCTGTATTGTATCTGCGTTGTGTACTTTCCCCTTCATCACATGCTTTTTGTCATGGTGATAAACTTCATACCATGCTGTGAATAAAAACAGCCCTTAACGGTTATACATAGCGTTTTGAACTAAACAAGGTTTATTTTTGTAATGCTTTATATTGCTTAAATAAAACAAATACGTCATTCTACTCTTCAATATCAATATTGCAGGTGAACGTTGGCAGAATGAACTCTTCAGGCGAGAAGTGGGACCTGATCGTCGGAAATCTTGCCCTCAAACAAGTTACTGCAGCTCATTTACTCATTTGATACTTGTGTGGCTTCTGTTCTTCATTCAACTTAATTTGTCTCTTTAGATACAAGCTACAGTTCTGGGCTTCCTGGCTGCTCTTGTAGCATCGGCTCTTGGATGGATCCTGGAAGAGGAGCTCTTCATGAACCATGTAGCTCTGCTTTGCTGTTGCAGCGTGGTGACGGCGTTCACAGCATCTCTGCTGCAGGGTTTGCATCCAAATTTGTGACCAATTTTTATCGACTTAAAATAGACCATTTATAACTCCATTAAATGCTTCATGCTCATCAAATATGGAGGAAGTCATCTTTGTTGGTGCTGATCATGAGATTATTCTCACTTGAATGGCTTATGGCTTGTGATCTTGGCCACGCAAACCCATTTTCCACACAGGTCCCGAATATAGACCCAATATCCTCCGGCCACATAGCTCAGCATTCGGCATAAATGGATGGAACTGTCGGTAAGATTAATGGAAGCAGTTCCTTAGTGATGACAAACAAGGTTAAGCACTGAACATTATTTCAACTCAGGAGATTGGTTTGGTAATAGAGACTATGGTAATGTATCTGGTCAGAACAGGTCTGCTGCGCTTCTGCTGCTGTTTTTTCCTATTTGTAAAGTTAAGACCGCTTGTATAAATTCTGCATGGATTTGATATATTAATATTTTTCCAGGGATCTTAATGGTTGGTGTGATTTTTGGGTCCAAGAAGGTGGGCGTCAACCCTGACAACATAGCCACGCCCATTGCTGCCAGTTTTGGTGACCTCATCACACTTGGACTGCTCGCCATCATCAGTCAAGGCTTATTTTACAGCATGGGTGAGAATGAAAGACCAGTTCACTGGACAAAGATTAGTTTACTGAGAGGTGTGGGCTATTTTTACTCCCTTTAACACCCTATATTTTGAAACTCTCTTTGTTTATAGAACCTTACCCTTATATTACCTACCTGGTGTGTATTTTTTTCCTGTCCCTGACGCCGGTGTGGGCCATTCTTTCATTTCGGCACCCTGAAAGCCAAAAACTGCTGTTTTCCAGCTGGGAGCCAATAATAACCGCACTGGTGATCAGCAGGTAAATGTTCCCCACTTAGTACATAAATATAAGTCTACAATGGACCATTTTGTGTTGATTCAACTGCAATTATGTTGGTACAACCTACTTATCTCCAGTCTTGGAGGACTGATTCTGGACCGAACCGTCACAGATCCACTGCTTGAGGGAGTTGTTCTCTACACCCCTGTTATAAATGGTGGGTCAAACACAACTCACTTGCTGTGTTCTGATCAACTGTGAGTGACTGTTTTAAATTTCCAATGTCAACCTTTCCTTAAGGTGTTGGTGGTAATCTGGTTTCCGTCCAGGCTAGTCGTATAGCCACGCATCTTCATTTTCACTGTCCGCCGGGCGAACTTCCAGACGACTCTAAACGATGTTACTGTCCTTGCCGCAGCTTTTACACCACAGGTAAAGGCCATATAAGTTTGTATTCTTTACTTTGGGGTAAAAGACTTTGTGGTGTACCTTTGCCGCAGTGTACTGTTAGCGAACATCCTGACGCCATCCACACTGCTTGGAGCGACGTTTAGATGTAAATATAAACGTGCTACGTGCTGCGTGCTTTCCTCTCAATAACAAAATAAAAACAGTAGCTAAGAAAGCATCTGATCATAGCGATGTAGATATGTTTGCACCAGTTCTGCATTTGGTGCTCAATTCCAAGTAGATATAGATATAGTCCAGAGAACTCCAAAACAGGCTGCATCCGAAATCGCGGTGATACTCGGTGCGACTAAAAAGGTTCTGTTGTCCGATGAGGTCCGGTTTCAGTCAGTCGAAGGAGAAGGGTAGGGTAGGGTAGGTGAACTAACCCTTTAAGGTTTAAGAACGAAGACAAAAATCTCCTTTGCATTGCTTCTTACAGGGCCGAACGGAAGATCAGCACAGGTGCTGCTCATGTTGGCCATCCCAGGTCACTTGATCTTCGTCTACACCATTTACCTAATACAGGGCAGCCCGGCTCCACCCACTGCTTTCTTCATTTCCTTCTATTTGGTAGCAGCTTTCACACAGGCAAGTGATGTTAGCGTGTGTCTTATTGAGGAAAGGAGTGGTATTTGACTCTGAATCTTCTTCCACTCAGGTGTTTCTCCTGCTGGGCACCGCTGATGTGGTGGTTCACTGCTTGTGGAAATGCGGCAGGGACCCTGATAGCTTCTCTATCCCGTATCTGACGGCTCTGGCGGATTTGTTGGGAACTGCCTTTCTAGCACTGTGTTTTCTTCTATTGTCATTGGTGACATAAATGTTGAAATGTCATTGTCATATTTCATTAAACAGAACACTATCTGATGTGCTGGTTTACATTTCTCGGCACAGTTGAACATTAGTGGATGACTTTACTTGAAATATTTGAAATATCAATCCGTCCCATACATGCAGTTCAATGAATCACACATGCTGCCTCATGTGACAATAGTACTTCTCCAAGTCACATGACCATCTTCACTGAATAAAGAACAGCTGTTTTCATATGTTAAACCTATGACTGATTTGCACTCATCTTCCTTGATTAGTATTTAGAGCAGCATTTTCAGTATGGTTCTAATAAATATGTTTTATGATTATTTGTATTTAGGTACATTGAGATGTGGCAGGCCATTCAATTAAATGGTATTGATGTCCAAATATTTGCGTTGGGCAGCATATACAATTTACTAATGTATTTTATTTTTCTATTAATTAGTTATTGTTATTTTAAAACAATAATGTCTTGGTGTTGCTAGTTTTATTATTTTATTATATTTTGCTGTGAAGGACATTAAAAAGTGTATGTATCAATGCTAATGTAGATTGATGAAAGGAAGAAAATTAATGAGGATAATTTGTATAAATGATTTACCTAGTTTACTACGCATAACATTTATAGTTATTTAACATTATTTAATATCCACAGTTCAATAAAATCATTTTACTAGTAATTTGTCTTTACATGCATGATATTACAAAAGGACAACATTAGAAATTGTTTTAATTTTTCTAAAAGGAATTTAGAATTTTATTTTATTCAACTCTTTTATTTTAATTTCTGAATAATGCCCATCCAGGCAACTGAATGTAAACAGACTTCTTTATACTATGTGAGAAACATTTTATAAAAAATATTAGCATGATTGTGATTAGCCTATACAAACAACATTAAAATAACAGATTTTTATATTGTTACTGTACTTTATTCAAAGCAAATCATTAAAGTGATAGTTCACTTTGAAATTAATTTTTGAAACGTTTTAGCTTACCTCAAGGGTTTCCAAGATGTAAGTTAGGTGTCTTTGTTTCCACAGTATTTTCAATTTTGACATTTTTCGGTCAAACTGGTGTTTTCTGTCAGTCATAATGCAGTTAGGGGGTCCACCTCAAAGAGAATACACAGCGAAGTCAAAATTAAACATAATTTAAAGACTCGTGAATGTAAGTACACATTGATGGTCTAAGACACGAAACGAGCGGTTTGTGTGAGAAAACGAACAGTATTTATATAGTTTTTACCTCTTGTTGGTTAACAGCCGTCGAAGTCCAACCGTCTCCAGACTTTACACCGGAAGTGATCTCTCGCGCGTCTACATCACGCATTTACCTTTCTTTTCACTGACACATTTAAATATATATAATGCATTAGGGAGCATTTTTTACCCTGTCATGGGTAAAAAAAATAAAATCTCATGTTTTTATGATGAATTGTTTTGTTCAAGACTTAAGTCCACTTCTGTACACACAAAACATTTGAAAAGTATCAGAAATAAATATAAAGATACAGAAAAGTTACCTTGATATAACGAAACAGAAAACGTTGATATCTATTAAAGGAATGCACGTGTTAAGCAGTAGACTGATCTTCTCAAGCCAATTTTAGTGCAGTGTAACAATCACTACCAATGGGAGGCGCTGTTTCGATACATTTCTGTTTTATTTTTAAACTTGCCTGTAGCGCCACCTGGTGTCCGAGTGAGGCTCCTCCTCGAGGACTGTTCAGCCCTGCGCAGGGACTGGCTCTCCCGCAGCCATTTTCTGTCCAACCAAACGGCCGAACTGAGACGCGAACCAACCAGGGCTTCATCGCAGGTTAGTGTGCGGCTCCGGCCAATGATTGCTAACCCATACTTTGTTACATCGAATGGAAATCTCCGCGTGCGAGTGTTTTATTATTAGTTGGCGGGGAGAATGAGAAATTAAGCGCGCGATATGAAAAGCAGCTCGCTGTTGTGGCAATTATTGTAAAAAGCCCGTCATGGTGCTCGGCCCCTTTGTTTACTACGACCCGTTTTGACGGATACACTGGAGCCTTGGCTCGTCGTCCTTGTTAACTGCCCTCTTCTGCTCTTTAATGCGTTTATCAATTAACTTAAAATAATTCATTGTAGCATTTTGTGTGAATATTTCAGGGGGAAATGTGGTTTGAGCATGTTTAATCTACATGTTCATTGATCATCACCGGCTGTTTAGCCAATAAAATACACCAATATGGTTTGGTATGTCGATACAATATAATATACTATACAGAGAAGAGTCTTATTATTAATCATATTCAAACCAGGCCGTTTTTTTAGCAATGTCATTTATATCACATGACATATTTTAATATCCTAGGTGTGTGTGTGTGTGTGTGTAGATATATGAATAGCAAACTATAAAATTTGTTTGTTTTGTTGTTCTTCATATGAAAAATACATGTTTGTGTGGAATAAAGTGATCCATTGAGCTGACAGTTCTGAATGAACGTTTATAACTGAATAAAATAAAGGTTACATTTATATGAATGGTTTATTAATTGTGCATATATGAAGACAAGATGGCTGTCTCAAAATATTGGATGCCCACGTGTAAATATAAGTCCAATAGTGCTCTGTGATGGCCCAAAATATTGTACTAGATAGGCAAGTCACTTGGTTTTAGGACAAGAGCAATATGTACAAATGTAATACAATTTAATTTATGTTTCAGATGGACGGAGACAGTTCAACCACAGATGCCTCCCAGCTTGGCATAACAGGAGAATATATGGCTGGTAGTCACTTTGTTCTCCAAACTCAGGATGGTAAGTGCCGTCAAACATCATATAAAATAATCCAAATGCTTTATTTAGTATTTATATATATTTTATATAATTTATTAATATTTAAATGAATAATTTGGAGTCATTTAAATAAATATAATTGTAAATAATAATTAAATTTATATATAGAATATTTAAATAAAAAAGAAGTGATATTTAAATGATTCTGAATTATTGATTTATTATTTATATTATGCATTTATTATTATTATTATTATTTTGTAAAGATGAAGGTGATGAGGGACTCAACGACCATGAGGATGGGAATGGAAGCAAAGATAACCTACGGGAACAAGACATCTATCTCCCAATCGCTAACGTTGCCCGAATCATGAAGAATGGAATACCGCAAACAGGAAAGGTAATTTATTTTTTCTGGCTTTGTTTGGAGAAATTAAATCCTTTTTTAAATGTTAATTATTTTTGTTTACGTATTAAAAAGATGCACATTTTGATCACCTTTCTATTAATTAATTTATTGTTTTCCTAAGCGAAAGTGAAACTTTCAAGTCAAATGCATGCTATTAAAAAAAAAATTCCTCCGTCCATCCAATCAGATTGCAAAAGACGCCAAGGAGTGTGTGCAGGAGTGTGTGAGCGAGTTCATCAGTTTCATCACTTCAGAAGCCAGCGAGAGGTGCCATCAGGAGAAACGCAAGACGATAAACGGGGAAGACATCTTGTTCGCGATGTCCACACTGGGTTTCGACATGTATGTGGAGCCTCTGAAGCTCTACCTGCAGAAGTTCAGAGAGGTAGCGTTAACATTTTTAATGCCATGCCAATGCCATCATATATCATTGAAATAAGGACTTTTTGGAAACACTTTTCACAGCTGTCAGAGTTGTGTCTTTCTCATTTTATTGGTAGATAGATCTTACATTTGTCTGTATGTTCTCAGGCTATGAAGGGCGAGAAAGGCATAAGCACTGTAACTGTAACCGAAGGCATGGGAGAGGAGCTGACCGATGAGTCTTTCAGTAAGTAACTTATGAACTTGATGGGTATGTTACTGGTGCAGTGGCTTTCTACACACAGCTAAACCTGAATGTATTCATTTGTTTATATACTATATAGTATTAGAGTTATCTTTTTATATTTCCAGATTTAATTTTAGGTTAAGTGTTAAAAGTATATTTTTTCTTTTAATATTTTTGTGTAAATTCTTTTTTCTTTCTTTTAGTTTTCAACACAAACTTGTTTTATTTCATTTACTTGCAAAAGTAACATTTCTAATTTTAATTATGCTATATAAATATTTCCTTCATGCATCCAAGCTCACAATAAATATCTGGGCTGCGTTCTGCCCCAACAAAACGTTACACAACATTTTTTTAAACAGAAACGGTGATAACTATTAGGATTTTTCCATTTTAGGCCCAACAGGCTAACAATTCTAACTCTCTGAAACAGAATATACTAAAACGTTCAGTCGTATGTTTTTGAATGTTGTATTTTGTGTTGCCATACCATAGACTTTGGTTTGATTTATACAACACAAACATCATGATCTAACACAATGAAATATTATTCTTTCTCAGCAAATCCACTACCTGCAGGGATCATAACAGCTGATGGACAGCAACAAAATGTGATGGTGTACACCACCTCCTATCAGCAGGTGAGAATGCTAGCATGTTCTTTGCTGCCAAAAACATCAGACGTGATCTTTCATCTATTCAAACCAAGTGTCAATCATTTTAATTGAAGATAGCACACTTTTCAAGTATTTTGAGTGATGCCTTTATGTGCGTTGCAGATCCCGGGTGTGCAACAGCTCCAGTTCTCCTGAAGATGTGCTGCGCTGTCACATGCAGAAATCCACACCTAATCTTCATAAATCAAGCCTCTACACTTCCACATACAAGTGAAGGTCCTGAACGGTGGGCTCTGTGTGGTTGGTCTTCAGCGGACCCTCTTCTTCTGCTCTCACAGGTCACAGAGCTGGACTTCTTCGTTTAGCTTGTTTTCAGGTGTCCTCCGTGTGTTTCTGTGCACACCCGTTATGATTTTAAGTGACTAGTCTGTTTGTTGTTTCTTTTGTTTGTTTTTTGCATCACACATTGGGAGTTTTAAAGGGTTCCAAGGGGTTTCAAAATAACTTGACCTTCAATTAAAGCAATAAAATAAAACAAATGTGAATCTTTCTGCAATTTACTGGAATGAGTGCTTTGCTCCTTTATATAGATAGATGAAAATCATGTTGCATGTATAATTTCAGTTTGAGAAGATGTTAACTCAAGTCAAAATGTTTTTTTTTTTTGTAAATTATTTTTTTGTTTTTCTCAATGTTTTCATGAATTTGTATTGATGCAGTTCGCTTAACATGAGGAACACATTTTAAAGAAATCTGGATTTATCAATCAAAGTAAAAAACAACAACTACTAAATTCTAGTCTAAGTTCTTCAATGTGGCCCATTTTATATCAGTGACTTTCTTTGAATGAATTTACATTAAATTCTTGCTGGCCACAAATTATTTTATGTGTTTATTAAATTTTATTTACACCTTAAATATTAATTTTGAAACAGTTGTGTGCTTTAAATACACAAACTGTGAGTCCATAACATGGACAACAACAAATTTTTAACACAAAATCATTTTTAAAAACATTTAATTAAAAAAAAAATGTTTCTTTGTCCCACAGTTGTGTCGTAATTTCTCCAATATTCTGATTTTTATGTTTCTCACACAGCATAAATGCGTTTATGGCCAGTGGGATAATGCATATCTATTTGACTGTTGATATTTTGTCGATAACACCTGGGAATATTATCAAACTTATGTTTTTGTTTTGGATTTCTTGTGTATTTGAAATCTGTTTCATGACAACACAAAAATAAAGGACAAATTTGTCACCCTGTTTTGAGAATGATCCCAACCAAAATAGAAGAAAGTGTCAAATAAATACAGCCTGAATGGTGTCTTAAAGAGACAAGACAGCGATGGCACAATACACCCAAACCAACCCAGCTGAATGAGAATTTGGGAAACTCTGTCTTAGATGGTAATGGAAAAAATATATGACAGTTCAAGTTTCAGGGAAGGAAGAGGACAAGGTCAGTTTGTGGAGACTGTGGGTTTTTATTTGAACCAAAAATAAACTGAACAAACTCAAAGTTGTGCACACAGCGCTATGTAAAAGAACTCTATAGAGTGCCGAAGTTACGACGTCCCTTTGTAGGCCAAAACGTGGAAGTGAGTTAGCATTTTAGCTCTCCCGGTTCCCTCGGCCTAAAGTCTATGGGATTTTTGAATGGGTTTTTGCTAAATCACCTGAAATGGTCTGTGGTGAACATAGATCTATGATATAAAACGCACAGTTATAACCTGCTTGTGGTTTTTTAAACTTTATTTAAATACATTTTGCAATACTGTACTTTAACTGTAATATGCAATCACTTTTCACTGCACTTTTACTCGGATAGCTTGTGTCCGGACGACTTTAGACGAGTCGACTGTTTACGGACGACTGCTGTCATAAAACACAACATAAGTTCAGGCCTCTCTCAATATTCATAACATTAAGTACAAGCAACTTGGACATTTTATTCATTTGAACTTAAATCATATTAAACTTATTTAAAAAAGAAAGTAGTTGATTCTTGTAAAACTTGTATTAAAAAAAGTTTAAAATTGCTTTAACTTATTTTGATGAGTTAAAGCAATGTAAAAATGTTGTCATAACTTATTGATCATACTTTTTTTTTTTTCGCTAAATCCTTTCCTGAGTGAATGTTTTGTTCATAAATTTCAAAGCATATGTTTTGCGCTAACTAGCGCTGAAACCCCTATAGGGCCAGGAGCATCTACCATATATCGCATTAACATCTGTACAGCTATTCGTAACCAAAATCGTCCTAATTTTGGTATTATGCTTTTAGACTATTGAACTTTTTGTCATGTCCAGGCTCCTGTTGTCTCCTACTTTTTGTTGTATGTTTGATCATGGTCTTTTTGTAAATAAATTGTGGGTTCTCACCTCGCTTGCCTCCATTGGACTTCAATCGTTACGGTAACAGTGTGAACCGCCCCATCAGACAGTGTGTCTGGGAAGAGGCTGGTGAAGCGGTAGGGGGTCGCCCTGGAGGTGTGATATCTACAGACAAAAAGCCCTTTGAACAGTTTGCACTGAAACTGTCTTTTGGACCTTGAACCGTTTGGTTACCATTGAAGTCCATTATATGGAGAAAAATCCTGGAATGTTTTCATCAAAAACCTTAATTTCTTTTCATCTGAAGAAAAAAAAGACATGGACATCTTGGATGACATGGAGGTGAGTAAATTATCAGCAAAAGTTTTTTTTTAAAGTGCTCCTTTAATTTGTATTTTACTTTCCCTTTAAATGTCCCTTTTAGCTAAAACATCATCATTATAATATGCTACCTTCTTCTTATTTAGCAGTTGTTTAGGTTTCTTTGATACACATGGCTTATTATTTGGAAATAATTTATACGTTTTGGTGGGTAGAACTGACAAAAATCTATATAATCAGAGGCCACATTTGTGTGAGTATCCAGATCTGGGGATTCAAATGTTTCCAACAAAGTACACTCAAAACATCCTTGAAGGCACATAATATACTCTTCATTCCAAATCTTTACAGTCTTAACCTAAGGTTTTTCTCTTTCAAGACGTCTTTGATATTTGGGCTGAAAATTAACAATGCAATGATCATCTCCCCAAAGGAGGTATAGCGTTGAGGCAGAAAAGACATCTTTAACGTTGCCATAACACTTGTCCAATCAATGTCTTATTTTTTCCTGGTGCAACAGTTCACATACTGGTAGCAAGTCATCAAACAGTTTTTCAAGGAGGTCTTTGTGAAAGTTGATACAATCAACTTTCCATATCTTTGTGAAAGATATGGTTATAACCATATCTACCCTGTTAACCTAAAACCTGCTCCAGACTATAACACTATCAAGAATTAATGACATATGACATTCCTAAAAGTTCCTATAAATATATATACATTTTAAATGAAAAGGTTAACTGCTTACTCTGAGTATACTGGTTTAGTTGCTAAACTTTTGCTGAATTTGCATACTACTCTTTCTATTCTTTCTATGGGAAAATTAATATGGCTCTCGAGCACTGAGCGTCAGAACAGCAAGGGACAATAACAGTTTTTCCCCTCAGGCTATTCGGTCTGAACAATTAAACTCTCATAACTATAGACTGTCATAACTGTACATTCATACATAACATCTAAAATTGTACATCTGTAAATTAGGCTACCTAATAAACTGTATGCTACACTTGTATAACATATCAGTACATTCATTAAAACAAATATAAATATATTGGCCTATAAATATTTTTAATATATATATTTCTACTACTGTATTATATTGAATTGTTTACATTTTTATTTCTTATATTATTGTTATATTGCATTTCTAATCGTGCTCTCGTTCCCAGATCGCATGTTGCCAGATCCCATTGATTTTACCGAAATATTGAATAAAATGGATCAGAGGCGAAACGGCAGTAAATGAAATAATTAAAATAATTACGATTTAGATTTTAAATAATAAAACGTTATTATAACAAATTAAAAATAACAGAATAAGAACGACAACCCTAAAATCGACGTAACAAAATGGACCTGGCAACACGAGCCAACGGTCCCGCCCCTCGTGAGCCTGGCCTGAAAAGATTGACTGAGACTGAGAGGAAGTAACGTTAGTCAGAGAAAGCAACTGAATGAAATACATCGCTGTGGAGTGTTTCTTACAAGAATCTTCAGTAAGTTATTGAATGCTGCTTTGAAGTGAATATGTTATTGTTTATCATTTGGCCTTCATGTTTAAAAAAAAAAGCACTTTGAATCCCCGTTTTTTGATTCGTCCAGAAGTTCTCCAAATCTCGCTGTTTTTCACTAAAAATATTTGGAGAGCCGAACAAAGCTTAATATCCGCGTTTAAAGCATCTTGTTTTTACGTGTTGAATTAGAAAAGACATTCCTTCACAAAACCTTTTGGGAGTATTTAAAGGCGATTTCCTGTAGGGTTTGTTCAATTGTTCCTTAAATTCTGTTAGTGCATGAGGTCAATAAAATCAGCGACGTAACGTTACTGATTTTATAATCAGTAATTCATGGCAAACATCTAAGTTAACGTTAGTCAACGACATATAACGTTAGACCTTAGTTTAAATGCGTAATGTTATCTTCCAATTAAAGATTTTACGTGCTACAGAAACTTTGTAGAAATGGAGCTGGGTTGCCATATTACAACAACAAAGTATTTCAGTGGGCTAACTTAATTAAGTTGTAACGTTATCCCCCAAGAATCTGTTTGTAACGTTAGCTACTTTTGAAGAATATTTAAATTAACAGATGTGGACTTGCACAAAATTAAAATCGTTAAAGTTATTTTGATTAAAAATTACGAGGGCACGTGAATATAAAAAAATAAAATGATATAAATAAATAATGACAAAAAAATGGAAGCTTCTTATCTTCCACAAATAAATTAAAAATGTAATTGTCACTTTAACATAGGCCTAAACTCACAATTGTGAGTTATAAAGACAGAATTGCGAGTTAAAAAGTTCAAATTTATTGTGAGATCTAAATTTGCAATTCTGAGAAAGTCATTTTACCTCCCTTAGCGTTGGACTTTTTAATTCGCAATTGCAACTTTAAATCTCACAATTCTGAAAAAAAGTTAGAAAGTTAGATTTGCAAGATGTAAACTTGCAGCAAGATGTAAACTCAACTGCAGCAAGCCCACTAATCTATAGATGATATGCCCTCCAGACATTACAGCTCCTTTTGGGGTCAGCAGTGGTGTTCGACAAGGGGTGTTGGATTTTTCCCCTCTTTTCCCTCCTTGCTTTTAAATTGTTTGCATTGCGTGTCCTGTCCACTGGCGCAGAGTAGAGTGAGCGTTTTAAATTAATTCCTATGGAAGTTTAACTTCGGAAGTTTTTGGTGTGAGTAAACATTGTTCCTTGTGGGACACCATTTAGACAAGATGGTAGCAATTGTTTTAAACGTGGTGGGGGTATAGGCTACTTTTGGAAAAGGGAAGAGTCAGCAGTAACAATGAACCGGTACTAAAGATTAGAGCCCGACCGATAAAGGATTTTGAAGGCCGATACGATACAAATAGTTGTTGGTTTTAAAATCCGATATATCTGAATTTAAAAAATATATTTGGTTGGGATGAGTCACTGAGTATTTAATTATAGATTATCAAATAGGTTGCTATAATTGTCTAAAAAAAAATCGCTATGATTTCGGTGCTGATGCGGTGGTGACACGTTCTTGTAACATAAGGATGGCACTGCCAATAAAGCACCTAAAAGCTGACGCAAAGAACCGACAAAAGTAATGATTATGAATGTCAAATATAGCAAGGAGATATTTTTCATTGTTTATAAATGATGTCAATTAATGATGTTTTCTGCCAGTGTCAACTGCTAAGATAAAGTTAATTGCGATGCTGACTCTCGATCTTGACTGTAGTGAACGCGCCAGATAAATGCACTTTTCATACGGATTATATAAGCAGAGAGCAGTCTGTTTTCTTTTGTTTTTTATTGTTCAGATTAAAAGATATTTCTATAGATTGGCCCTATATCAGGGGTGCTGCCCAACCCTGCTCCTGCCGGTCGACTGTCCTGCACAATTCATCTCCAAACCTAATCAAACCTGCCTTTAATTTAAAAGTGATCCTAAAGACCTTAGTTATTTGCTTCAGGTGTGTTTGATTAGGGTTGGAGATAAACTGTGCAGGAGCAGGATTGGGTACCCCTGGCCTATATATCTTGCCACCTAAAAATTAACGATGGTTTGTCGCGTCCATGTACGTCGTGTGTATTTCCCTCATATTAAATATAAAATGCATGTGTACTGTGTAGACTTATTTTTCTAATGTCTGGACATGTACTGGACTTTATTAAGGGAGTAGGCTATGGATATATAAACAGAAATGTCAATATATTGGTATTAAATGCATTTTCTGAGAATTTATATTTCAAGTTTTGGCTGCAAATTTCATGTCCATAACAACTAGTTTTGTGATGTAGGTCTATGTATTTTATTAACTTAAAATAATACTAATAGTAATTTAAAGATGTGGTAGCATTGGATCTGGACAGGAAGGATAACTTTGGGAGTTGGGGGGGTGGGGGCTTGGGTGTCCTGATTCTGCCTTTTCATATTGCGATACCGGTTTGTAGATCTGAGTATTGTGATTTAGATTTTTATATTGCATATCGTTACAACCCTAGAATTTTCCTTTTGGGTGAACTAACCCTTTAAATATGTTTAACGGCATCTTTTTATGAAAGAAGACATCCCCAATTTTGATATGTATTGCCTCTATTAGATTAATTTCCTCCCTCCCTCAATTTTAGCTATTAAGTATAGCCATTTAGAACTGAAGAACTAGCCTAATTAATTAACTCTGTCTTCTATTATTAAATTGTTTATCTGGTTTTAAATTTTTGCCATGGTATTATCAAAATAATATTATTGGTATCATGAAAAGTATTTTGTACCCTAATATTTTGCTTTTTTTTTTTTTTTCAGGGATGTGAATATCCCACCCCTTCAGGAGATAAAAGTGAACATTTATTAGCATGCAAGCTAATTCACAACAATCAGGACAACTGCAAAATGTGCATGAAAAAGCGACCACACCTGGAGATGGGACATCTAATACTTTGGGCCAAAAGTTTTATCAGCTATGTTTACCATCTCACGCTCCAAGCCCCTCCTATCAAGGACAGGGGGCCACTGGAAGTTATTTGACACGGTTCACCTGCACAATCCAACCAGCAACCAGTGACCAGATTTTGACTAGTAGCATTCAAGCTACCAAAAACAAAATGCTTACACAAGAAAATACTCTTACTTCAAAACATACGTTGCTGACAGGAAATCAGGACTCGCGAAGGATTCGTGGAACATTGTGGAACGTTCCCTCTAATTACCAGATAATCTTACCTGTCAACAGCATAAATTTACAGGGTGCTCCCAACAACAATGGGCCAAACATGTCACATGGCTACAAGTACCAGTCATTGGTTCCTGATAAGCTAACCCATGCTAATGTGCAAACGCCTTCTACGTGTGGTCAGAACATTGCTGCACAGAGAGCTGTTGCCGTTGTCACGCCATTATCACCGATAGGAACAGCACCTGTTAACATTTCAGACCAATCCTCTAATATGAAAATGAATGTAAGCTCTGTGCAAGAGGTTGTATGGCATCAACCAAATATTCAACATGCTTTGGAGACCAATGCTAAACCTAATAGCCAAAAAGGAGAACCAATTGACCCAACAAGCAAGCATCTACGCCCGAAGTCAGCAGAGCCGAGGCTGAATGATGGACTTTGCCATGTTGGAGCCAAAAGTCCCATTTGGACTGAATCAACTGACCAAAGTCGCCGCAAAAGTTCACCGAAGCTTAAAAGTGTGGTTGCAGAACAAAAAATGTCTATGCCAACTCAAATGCAAAATGAAAAGATAAACAATAACTCCACGTTCACAGACAAGAAAACTGCTGAAACTGAAACCATTCCTGTTATTGAATGGCCAATAGATCGATTGCACATCTTAATAGACATGATTCAGCAAATGGAAAATGGGCATCAGAAGAATGACCAAAAAACTGATGCTGGGATGGACATCTTAAAGCTTTATTGGAATGGGGATTTCCATGAGTTTTATAATGCTGTACAAACTGGTACATATCGAAGCATAATGGAAGAAGTCTATGCTTACTGTCCGAACACAGAGCCTGTGATACTGAGGCAAATTAAAAGTGATGCTCTTAGCAGAGTCAAGGATTTTCATGTTTTAAAACACAACGAAGAGCCACCGAAGATGACATATAAGTCATCTTGGTTAAATCTTAATGAAAATGTTGATGACATCGACAAGGAGTGTGGTTATTCTTGGTTCTATAAGTCCTTTCAAAATGCCACTGACCATGAAGCACAAAACTCAAATGGTTGCACAAAGGAGGCACAAAAGATTGAGAACCAAATACCAGCAGAAGAACCAACATTAGACAATGAGTGTCTTTCTGAAAGCTTGATTAATAGACAATCTCCACATGTGACTGATGCTGACTGCTCACCAACACGTGATTGTTTGGTTGCAGGACAAACCAATAGTCAAACAAAAACAAATTCTTTAAAGAACATGATTACTGTTGTGAAAGATTTGGATCAAAAAGATGTCCAGACTCAAATGGCCAGTTCGGAGGACAACTTTTGTAATGATGTTGGAGCCCAAGGTGTTTTGTCGCCTAAATCAACCAGCCAAAGGGACTGCACGAACTCACCAAAGTTCAGTGTGGTAGCAGAACAACCGCATGAAATAGCTGAACATTGTGAGACTAGTGAGATGGAACAAAATGTCATTGCTGCATCACCAGACAAGCATGAGACAAATTTGTTAAACTCCTCCCCAGAAATTAACAAAGTACAGGTAGAAGAACAAACATCTTTGGAGAAAAATATGCACAATGAGAGTCTTTATGAAAAATTGCCAGTTCCCTTAAATGCTCATTCTCCAACTGTGACTGATAACTGCTCACCGAAGGTTAATTTGGTTGAACAAACCAGTCACCAACCAAATACTACAAATCCACTAAATGGAATAATTAATCTGGTTAAGACATTGAATGAACGCCAATATTTAAGAAAGTATCAGAAGTTAGTTGATAAACGCAGTGGTTTGAAAAGAAATCATCAAAACTCCTTTAGAACATTAAGACCGAACAATAGTTTTTGTGATGACGTTGGAGCCAAAAGTCCTGTGTTGACCAGTGAATCATCCAGCCAAATTGAATGCAGGAGTCCTAGTCATGTAGTTGAAAAACAAGTGGAGTTAACTCAAGTGCAAAATGAATCCAGTGACTGTGATAACCGTGCAAGATGTGAATCTAATCCAAAACCTAGTCAAGAACTTTCTGTGCAAATGGATGAAGAGGAGATGGATGCTGAGATGGATGCTTCAGCTTCTATTAGGATTGATGTTCTTCCTCATGAAGTGGCTAAACAATGCTTTGCTGGTCAGTTGATGGAACTTAAAGACTTGTCTGCAACACCAGAGATTAGGTTGGAAAAGGCTGATGGTAACTGCCCGCTGAACGGCAATGAGGTTGTGGAACAAATCAATCATCCATCAAATACAATTCATCCACTGAAGGTCATGAAAAATCTGGTGAGTCGAGTGGGAGAATGTGACGTTTTGAAAAACAAGCATCAACCCTCCTCTACAACATCAAGGCTGGTTGATCGTTTTTGTAATAGAGCCAAACGTCCGGCATTGACTGAATCATCCAGGCAAATTTCCTGCGCGGGTCCACCGAAGCTTCATCCTGTGATTGCAGAACCATTTCAAATGCAATTCAATGAAGAAATGCCTGAAATTGACTGTGTACTTGCAGATGAGGGTGTGAGATGTGAGACTGATCCAAAATCAAGTCACGAACTTCCTGTGCAAATGAAGGAAGAGGAGATTGTCGAGATGGATGCTACATCTTGTATTAGGATTAATGTTCTCCCTCAGGAAGTGGCTAAACTATGCTTTGCTAGTCAGTTGATGGAAGATCAAGACATTGCTGCACCACCCGAGATAATGCATAAGACCTCTTTGTATACACCTCAAGACGCCATATCAACAAAAGAACAGCACATGTGGAGGTTGGAAAAAGCCAATGGTAACTGCTCAAATAACTCAAATATAGCACATCCACTGAAAGCCACGACGCATCTGGTGAGGCCGGTGGAAGAACAACATCAAACTGAAAAATGTGAGATTTTGAAGAATGAGCATCACCTTGCAAATGCAACATCAAAGATGGATGACCGTTTTTGTAATAAAGCCAAATGTTCTGTGTTGTCCACTGGATCAACCTGCCAAACTGAATTTACCAGTCCACCGAAACTTAATCCTGTGATCGCAGAACCATCTCAAATGCGAAATGAATTCAATGAAGAAATGCCTGACATTGATTATATGCTCACAGATGAGAGTATGAGGTATGAGACTGCTCCAAAACCCAGTCAAGAACTTGTTTTGAGAACAAATGAAGTGGAGACTGACAAGATGGATGTTTTAGACTCTATTAAGATCAGTGTTCTCCCTCATGACATGGCTGAGCTATGGTTTGCTGGTGAGATGAAAGTTAAGGATTTACAGGAAGACACTGATGTTCATATTACCACTGAGGACCAGGTTAAAGTTCAAGTCCTAGAGCTCATGTCTGAAAAAGAATTCCCTCTAGAAGATGTGAAGCCAAAAGAGGGTAAATCTCAAAGTTCTAGTGGTGAAAAGCTGGAGTCTTTCTGTTGTCTTGCTAAATGGTTTAAAACTTTAGAATATGGCGATGGCTCATTGTGTACATGCCAGAGAAAAACAGAGTTAAGAGAAGAGACTAAAACTGAGGTCCATGGCACAAGTTTAGAGTTGCAGACTGAAAAAGAGGATATTAACGAATTGGTGGAACTGGACAATTCTGCTGATTCTGAAACCGATGATTCTGAGACCACAGAGGACGAAATTCCCAGTTGGGTAGTTCGGAAAGGGGTTAAGAAAAATATTCTGAAGGACATATCAAGTTCTGAAGAGGTTTGTAAGATTGAGACTGAAATTGCAGAGCAGACAAGAGATGACTCTCCTTCAAAATGTATGACAAACGTGACCGTGAACAATGAGATTGAGCAAGACACCCCAACACCTGATTTGAAGAGGACGACCAATACGATATGTCTTGCACTGTATGGGTCATCTTCTGGAAGAAAAGAAGTGAAGCCAACTAAAAGATCTAAAGGGAAAGAAAGTTGTGAGGAACCCCCAGAAACTCTTCAAATAACTATATCCTCTCATCAGAAGATTAAGCCAGCGAATTGCAAAGGGGTGGAAGCACGGGATGAAGGTGTTGTGAATAAGAGAGCGAGATTACAGAAAGCATCCTTCAAAGACATGGCTCTTCACAGAACCTTGGCCTCACTTCCTGTTTCTGAACTCTGCAAAAATGAACTTTCATCTACCTCAAACAAAAAACTGCTTGGTCCAAGTACTAATGCAAAAAGTGAAGTCCGTTTGGGCAAGGGAAATAAGCGAAAGAGACTGCCTAATATTTCAACGCAACAAATGTCTATGAATAAATATATCATCAGAAGGAAGACTGCGCCATCCAAATTATTGCCTCCAGCTGAGAATGTAACAAAAAGTAAATATGAGTTGGGGAACCCCGCTTTGATGCCATTAGAGGAGGGTCTTTCATTGGAATTCAAAGTATTGCCAGAGTCTTTTAACTTTGAAGATGGAGCTGAACTCAATTGCGCTCAAGCCGACACAACACAGAGTACGCATAATGGTAACTGCTGAAAAACATATGCTCTCAGTGCATGTAAGTTTATCAAATGTGCACTTTTTAAAATACTTCTTCTCTTTTCTTAAGGGATATCAGGCCCAGAAGAGAAAGTTAAGCAGATGGAAACTAATTGTTCGCCAACCCCAGGTACTACAACACCAGGTAATTTAAATTTAGCTTCTTATGACGTTAAAGCTCATTGAATAATGATTAATAAACACAATGGTAAAAGTAAATTTCCAATAATCACAGGTTGGTGTTCAATTCTCACAATATACCCTTGGTTAGGCTTTAGATTACTTGGATTGAACCCTGTATCTGCCTATCATGCAGGGGCGTAGAATTTATTAGGGACGTGCCCCTTACCAATATCCAGTGACAGTGATATCCCTAGCAATAATTTCAAAACAGCAATAAATCAAAACCTAAAATATATTTATATATTGATGTCCCCATCCCCACCAATTTCAAAATCAAACCTACGCCACTGCTATCATGTACCATTTTTATGGCAGGTAGTGTAACGCTTATCTAAATGGTTTTGTGCTCGTCTATCTGCAGGTGTTTGGAGTTTCAGCCCCTTGAAGAAAAAGCGCACTCAGCCCATCCAGGTCACAGACGTCTCCGGCTCATGTAGCCTCTTCCAGGAGTTTAAGAAGAGATATCACAAAAAGAAGGAAATCGCCTCAAAGTAGAATTTCAATGAAAGACCTTGATTCCTTATTAAAATTTAAGCAAATTGTTCCATTTGTTTTGTGTTACTTCCTGTTAATGGGATGAATCTAACAACTGCAAATTGCTAAATATACAGGTTCATTTTTACTGTCTACTTGAAGTTTTGTATTATATTATAAATGCACCACTTGCACACTGATCATACGGTTCAACAGCTGCTAGTAACGTTTTTCAGTATTTGAACGAGTGTGAGTTTGATACTTGTACTACATTTTCAAGAAACATGTTTTGTTATGGAGGTTTTTTTTTTTAATTGTGCTTTTATTTTGATTCCACTGGTTTGTAAAAATGTGAAAATCTATTTTTGTACAATTTTATAAAACTCTTTGTATTGCTTCTTAATAAAACCATTTTGTAATACCTTTTGTGGTTACTCTTGGATTTTAAGGTTTGTTATGCCCTGATTAACTGCAGTTGGCAATTAACAATACAACATATTTACATTGAGCTTTAAATATTCAACATTGACAAATAATGGCTAACCCAAATTAAAAATAGTAGATTTAAATGTGGAATAACTGAACGTTTCAAAAAACAAAAGGGGGGAAAATAATTATATATATTTTTAAAAAAATAGTTTTTTTGTTTTGTCGCTTGTGAATGACGTAATATTATTGTGTCCCGCCCACGCTGTTAAACCAATGCGAGGAGTGACGAAGATGCCAGATACAGTTGATGTTGCTAACAAATAAGAAAAAAATTCATGTATTTTCCTCGTGATATCCTCGCGGTAAGCTAACGTTAAATAAACAACGCAGGAAGCGACCAAATCATGGCTACCGTAGATTCTCTTGTGAGCTTGTGAGTAACACCAAAGATAAAGTCCTTGTCGCTGATAACACACATAATTTAGATAAATATGTAAATTTGTACAACTATTGACACAGTTCCTTCCGTTCGTTTCTCCGTGCACAGGTGTGCTTTTTGTGTTGCTCGACGATGTGAGAAGTATGATGAGATCAGGATGTTACCTGCTGCCCTTAAAGACAGAATATTACGTAAAAAGATGTCGTGTGGCACGGTCACCGACTCCAACATCAGCCAGGTAAGGTGTCCTCTCCGACAAGAGCATTTTGTGATGATAATATACAGTGTACAATATGCAGTGTCTTTGTTATTTGTGTTTTAGCTCGTGCACGCTGGAACTCACACACTGGATCTGCAGAACTGCGTGGTGTCAGACTCAGCGCTTAAACAAATCAACTGTCTGCAGTTGAGGGAAATACTGTTAGAAGACTGTGCAGAAATCACATCTGAGGGTATTTTCACATATTATTACGGTTTATGGGGCAATGGGGGTCATATAAATATTAGATGAAAAACGTAAAATACTTAAACTTTGAAAATAATAGTCCCAGCTAAGCTAGTCCTAGACTAAAATGCATGTTTGAGTTGTTTTAACTGAAAAGCAACTTGCACTGATATTTCTTAAAATGTCGGTGCCATTGTTTTGTCTCAAAAAGCACACCAGTAATGTTTTTCTCTAAGGCATGTTTATAAATATCCTAATTTGAACTAAGGCCTAATCCAAGCCTTGTCTGTACTATTTACTATTACTAAAATGAAAACTGAAATAAAAATAAAGTTAAGTAGATTTTATTTCTTAAATTCCAAAAATGCAATTTGAAAAATTACTTAAATGGAATTGGTCAAGACATCAACCTTCACTATATTTGTATTTCCTACAGGTGTAGAGGTGTTGGCGTCCCGCTGCCCCTGTCTTCAAGTAGTTGATCTCACAGGCTGTACGGCTGTGACAGATTCAGGCATTCAGGCTCTTGCTCTACACTGCAAAAGTTTAAAAGTGATTTCGCTCTCTGGCTGCATTGCTCTCAGTGATCAAGCCCTGCTGGAGCTGGGGACGAACTGCAGGAGGCTGTACAGCATTTACTTTTCTGGGACAAATGTAATTTACACTATTCTTGGGCTTTCAGACTTGGGTATACAATATTACAGATGAGCCAAAACATTATGACAACCTGCCTAATTCCCTCTGCGTGCTGACAATACAGCACCGACCCGTTAAAGAATGGACTCTACAAGACCCATGAAGGTGTCCGGTGGTCTCAGTTATATTAGCAGCAGATCCTTAAAGTCCTGTATGTTGCAATGTGGAGCCGCCGCGGATCAAACCTGTTGGTTCTGCTCATCCCACAGATCCTCAATTGGATTCAGATCTGGGGAATTTGGAGGCTTGTGTGCACCATCACTGCCCCAGATAAACGGCACATATGTACACGGCCGTCCAAGTGATACTCATCTGACCAGCCGTTCTTCTTCCTCTGCTTCAAGGTCCAGTTCTGTAGCCACTTTGTGTTATCCCATAAACATCATTAACATTTACACAGTAGATCTTCTGCTGTCTTGGACCAGACAGGATAGCCTCCGTTTCCCTTGTGCATCGATGAGTACCCTGTCGCCGGTTTGTGGTTCATCCCTCCTCGGACTCAGTTGGTGAACTCAAAAGCCTTGACGTTTCAGAGATACTCTGACCCAGTCGACTTGCCATAACAATTTGGCCCTTGTCAAAGTCACTCACCCATTTCTCCTGCATCCAAAATGTTGATTATGAGAACTGATTGTTTGTTGCATCTAATCTACCCAGATCTTAATATGTGGCCTTGTTAGGAGATGATCATGAACCTGTGACTTCTCATAATGTTTTGGCTCATTAGTGTAAGTATATATAGCATACAAAATCAAAATGTGACTCTGATATTTTGCTTGTACTTATTGTTGTTTATTGTTTTCACCAAATACTTACTAGTAAATTCTATTTAAAGGTAACTGATCAAGGGGTCATTGGACTTGCGACAGGAGTTTGTTCACGTAGCTTAAAGGTATTGCATACAGATTTGAATTTTTTCATTAAGACTATTTAAATTTTGTATTATTTATTGATAACTTGTTTATCATCACACATCACAGGAGTTACAGATGGCACGATGTCGCAATTTGACTGATCTGGCTGTGACTGCTGTTCTTGCAAACTGTGCAAACATCAGAATTTTCAATTTCCATGGATGTCCCCTGATGACAGGTAGTCACATGGTACCTGACATAAAACATACATATTGTTGCCCAAACATGAAATTTCAGTGCATTCACACCTGCTATGTGTCTGTTTGTCTGTTTTAGGTAAGTCGAGGGAGGCACTACAAAACCTTATTGGCCCCGGCAAGATCCAACAAGTTTCTTGGACTGTGTATTGATGCGATTAACTGAACTGATCTACAGCACACCAACTTTATTCTCATACATGTAATGCACACATCCAGGAAGATAAACATCATCCTTTTGAAATTCACTAAATTGTCAATGTTTGAGGTATAAAAAAAGAAGATAAAATGTAATTAACTTTAATTAACTGTAATTAACTTAAAATATATAATTATTATGTAAGAATGTTTTGTTTACTGATTGTAAAATAAATTGTAAAGCAACCATTGACGTTGGTTGTCAACTTTTATTTACCATTACTAGAATGAGACTGAAGTCTGAATTTGACAAAATCCATTATGCTGGTGTTGTGAGGATTATTTAATTAGTTTGTGCTTAGATCATTCAGGGTAGTTAGCTGCTCTTTTTTGCGTTCTGTGAAGAAGAAATTGTTTGCTCTTTTTCTGCAAAGAACGTGATTTATTCAAATAAAATGAGGAACTGCTACTGTCAACCACATGATAAAATAAAATTAAGAGTCATTTGAAAGAGGTGACTGAAAACCATAGCATACTTTTTGGTCAGAATTTCAATTCAGAGGTTCAATTTGATTCATGCAGCTGTCTTGAGTGTTGTACTTTTTTGGATTTTTTCATTATAATTTTTTTCATCATTGCAAAAAGAACTACTTCATCCCTCTGAAAATGTAAGGTGTTTTTATATTTATTTGTATTTTTTATTTTAAACTTAAACTGCTTATATCAATTTTTGTAACATTTGTTATTATTCAGTAAGTTATATATTTTATTTACAATCATTTAATTTAAAATAGTTCCTTTTATAGAACCCGTGTGTGTGTGTGTTTCAGGTATTGCCTGAGCAAAATTTGGCCCATGAGCATAACGGCTTATAAATTATATTTATTTATATTTTTTGAAAATGTAAAAAACGCATAAAGTTTTTTTGTGAGGGTTGTGTTTAGGTGTACGGGACAGGATATATACAGTTACAGTACAAAATCATTATGTCTATGGAAAACCCATAAACATGCTGGTCTCTACACACACATTTTTAAATTGGCCATAACATTTTGGGGGAATATGAAAAGGTCCTGTTTGTCATATTACGTTTGCGAATTTGGTTTGGCATTTGCAAATTAGGAGCACTAGGGTGTAAGGTTAGACTCGGTCGAAATGTAGACACACTAGGGTGTAGGGTTAGACTCTGTCGACGTCTAAGTGTAGACACGCTATGGTATATTATAAGATGTAGTTAGGAAAACATAAGGACATGGCTAGATTTCTAAAAAATAATAACCCATGACATTGAGAAATCAAAGAACTAATAACCCCATGACTTGGGTAGAATTAAATTTGCTTTGCAAGTAACAGAGAAGGGAGGGATAGATGGATTTGCACATATATAGAAACGTGCAAGTATTTTTTTTTTAAATTGATTTAATTATATACATGGTACACATACACATGAATGCATTAGCTGTTAAAGATTAGGTTTATAGTTGTAGGACCACACTGTGCTACTTGTTAGTCCATAATTCTCCTCTTTAACTGAGTCTGGTAGCTCAAAGTAAGCCTGCTGATGTAATAATTTTCTAATGTCATGGCTTTCAAATTGAGCCCGTCCTGGGTCACCAATGAGCACTTGTGTTCCATGTGTGCTTATACACGTCTGGAGCCACTTCTGCAGATGATCAGCCATACCTTCATCATAGAACATGTCTCCTAGAAGAATGAGATCCCAGGCCTCAGGCTTTGAACCAATCATGTTTTCTGTCACACAAGGTAAAGGGTCCACGTTGTTCAGTTCACAGTTCATTTGTGTGGCAATGGCAGCAACTGCAATATAAATAACAAAAAAAAAAACATAACAAAATAAAGCACTTATTGTTATATTTTATATAAAAGCACTTTAAATTTAATATAATAGAACTTTTGTTTGTCATTCAGTGTGTACAATAAAAAATAATTATGACTGTTTAAAAGTATATGTGTGTGTGTGTATGCTGTCAAATCAATTAATCGCATCTAACATAAAAGTTTGTGTTTATATAATATATGTGTGTGTATTATATATACATATCTGTGTGTGTACATGTCTGGGTATACACACACACACACACATATATATATATATAAATGTGTATACAGTATATTAACACAAAAAAAATATATACATACATACACATATGTTATGTAAACAAACGTATGTTAGATGTTATATTTGACCACGGTATCTATCTATATACATATTTGTGTGTCTGTGTGTTTGTTTTATTATTTAGTAGTACATCATTTATGTCTAAAGTTAAAGTATTTTAGCTTTTTTCACTTTAAAGGTACCCCACTTACATTTGTCAATAAAAAAATAATTTAGTTAAAAACTTTAAAAGTATATACATTTTTTTTTATTATTAACTCTAGTTGAATTCCACAAATCACAACGTGAATAGCTCTTCTGTTTTTAGGTACGAGGTGCAGAAACACAAATCTCACTTGGATCAATGTCATTGGCCACCACATGGGAAGCTCCACTGAGTCTGGCTGCAATGGCTGATGCTCCACAACCACAGCCGAGATCCAGCACCTTCCTGTCTCTACACACCTCGGGGTTATTCAAGAGATACCTGACAACACAGTTCACAGCAGCATCATCAATAAAAAAACGACAAAAGAATGCAGGTAGACTATTATGACTAATAAACGTTACCTAGCCAGCGCTTGTCCACCTGGCCAATATATTGCCCAGTACGGGTCAGGGAAAGGCCACAATTCAGGTTTCTCCGTCCAAAACCGGCAGGTGGGTGTGAACAGCCTTAAAGAAATCTCTGGGGTTAAACTTTGGCTGCTTACTACTTCTGTGTTGTCTATAATGAAGTTCTTTATATCGTCCTCCGATCTGACGTTGCTTACGTATAGACGCATTAAACCTCTTTTAAATGCAGTGTCCTTACCGCGGAACCACATGATTATTCCTCTGTACATGTCGTCAATGCTAAAACTTGTCAAATATCCTTGAAATGTTTACATTTCTTCCATCCACATGTCTGTCACGCATGCGCAGACGCGCTTGACACTTGTATGACGTCACTGAGCGGATCCCGCCAATTAGAGCGCTGCTTAAAAAAATTGCTTGTGTTTTACGCAAAACTTCTAAATAACTATTTATTTTTTTTAATAAAGATATATTAGAAGTTTTTGCGTAATATAAAAACACATATACACATTCTACAAATGTTCAGTTGTTCAAGTCATTACAACAATGACTTTAAGTTATCTTTTGGGTGCCCGCAGCCAAATATGATGTGCGTTTAATTCAATTAAGCGCCAAATTCGTCCATATATGGCCGAGGGACATTGGTGAAAAAATTGACAGAAAAATGGTCTACCATTTTGGTGGGGTGGGGTGTGTGCCACAGATACTAGCCCACGTGATTTTTCATGATTAAACTGATGTAAGACAATTTATGTTGGAAATGCCAGCTGGAAACACCTCTACTCAGTATTTGGGAATGTAGTCAAGTTATGGTAGTTTTTATTTAGTTGCTTGTATTTCTCCAAAATATCTTTAACTCCCAAACTGTCTATGTTTCAAAACGTGTTTTTTCTGGTGTTATGGAATGTATTGTATGTATGGTAGGTATTGTAATATGGCTGCACATTGGTGGTGGTTGAGGAGATTCTCCCCTCTGTGAAGCGCTTTGAGTGTCCAAAAAGGCACTATATAAATGTAATGAATTATTATTATGTATCAAAATGGCATATAGGATTATTTTGAGACAATGAAAGCCCCAGAATTTAAAGAGTTGGCCAGTGCAATGGTATAAATAGCATCTTATGAATTTATGCTTAACCGATATTTGCTGTCTCCTTGGGTAGAATTCTGACGCATTACAGTAAGGTCTCAAAATTAATAGAACCACCTTGTGTTTTGTCTTGTACTGTGTTTAATTTCATAGTCGAAATGTGCCTGCAGGTTGTACCGTATTTTGTTGTACTGTTGTCACCTATCAACCTCCCAAAAGAAGCAATAAAAAAAAACTTCTATTCAAAAAACAAAAATGTAAATGCTTGCCAGCCCTACAATATAAATAGATTTTTGATTGTTGATTATGTCTCTTAAATAGATATTTCATCGTTGATGACTGGTTACAGAGTTTTGACAGGTACATGCCATGGTAAATGTTCATCATACCTTGCAGAAATAGTCTCATGAGCTCACCAAATGATTATTCACTGAAGAGGTGGGTTGGACACACGCTCTCTGTGTCCTGTATATGACAGTCTCCATAGATACCTGCTGTGAGTGTGCATGCATATTGAAAAAACAAGGAGGAAAAACAACCAAGGATACAAATAGGTATGTTATTCTGTTCTGATGATTATGTAATTGTAAATTAGTAATAAACAACATTATTGGCACGTTAATCTCAATTAATAGCAGGCTACTATGAATATTTCCTCTTAATGAATGAGTAAACACTACATAACCCTTTCTGCAACAGAGGCTGCTCGACTGTCAAGTTACCAAGCCTGAATGAAGATTATAGCAACAGAAAAAACATACAACATTGTTTCCGTGTTGTTGTGCCACTCTGACGTGCTCCGTTCAAACTCTCTGGTTCGTGTGAAATTGTTTTGTATAAGGGCAGGACAATCTGCAGTTGAGTACACAGTATCTCAACTCACTTTCCAGAGCTCTCGTGAATATGGCTAATTGGAGAGGAGAAAGACGAAGCCTTTCACCTTCAGATTTCTGGAATGACCAGGAATGGGACACTGAACTGGGCCGTAGATCTTTCCGACACACTCTTAGGTCTCTAAGCCCCCTCGCTCTCTCGGATCTTGACTTTTGGGATAGTAGATCTCTTTTTAAAGCTCGGGTATGTACAAACTGAAGCTGTGGAGTATGAATTTTTTTTTCTTCTTCTCATATTCTTCTTTTATATGATTTTAACAAACATTTCCCTTTCTTTAGAAATCTCCAGCATGGAGCTGTATGGGCTTACCTGGATTGACTCTCCGCCCAAAAATCAGCACCAGGTTAGTGCTTCAAAGTCAGCTATTTGGTTATTCGACTGTATTTACTGTAAATGAACTGAAACACAGTAATAGTAGGCCTGAGGTAATTTTATTGAACTGTTTGGCTTGTTTTTAGAATTAGTGTTTTGTATAATTAGATTAAAAGATAATAAACAGGTAAGATTTTGAAATGTTTTTTTCTTAAATCAACATTTCATGTCTCCGTCCTTATTTATGTGGTGAAAAGCTGTCTATTAAGTGTATATATGACTGTAAAGTTGGCATGCAATGGGCATTTCTCACATTCCTGCTGTGCATTTGGAGTTGGACTACACCTCCAGTACACAAGGGGGCGATAGTCACCTACAAATGGCTGTCATTCAAAAAAATGGCTTGAAATGAAGGTCCTTTCTTTCCTATTGTGATGTATATCGCTTGTATAGTGAAACAGCTTCTAGAACATGAAAGATTGTAGGTCAGGACTTGATTTTGTTCATTGAGAATTGATTGGATAGTTGTGGTTTACTATTGGTGGATCTCATGTGAGTGACAGGTTGTCCCGCCCTCACACCAGTAAACACATCATCAGAGAAGAGATGACGGGAGGGAAAGTTATTTTGATTGCAGAATTATAAAGGCAGGTGATTTTAAAAAAAAAGTAGCTGCTTGCTAGAAACTGTTTTTCTTTGTGGACGCTTTGCGTTTAATGAGCTAATAAAATATTTAAACTTAAATCAATATTTTGTGTCTAATTATTTACTTATGTGGCAAGTAGCCGTACATCGAGCCGGTTGTTATCTCAAAAATAAAATTATATGGCTGAATGTAGATTTTCCCTTACTTTTGTCGCATACTTCTCTCTTTATCAGCACTCTTGGCAGAGAGAAGGGCTCTTTGGGCATGACGAGATGGTCATCTGCATCTCGCTTGGCTCCAGAAGGAGCTCCACAATCTCACTCTTCTTCTGAGGACTTTGAGCTCAGAGCTGGCCTGGAGGAAAGCAGCATGAGGAGGGCAGAGCTCATCCAGAGGCTCAGAGAGGCCAAAGGTCACTTGGACACTCAGACTGACCTTTTGAAAACCAAAGGGTCTCAGCTTCAACAAAACCAGCACATCTCAAACAACCTGGAATTGAAGCACAAGGTATGGATCTTACCTCCTCATCAACTGAAGTTGTTTGAAATCAACTACTGACTTTTTTTTTTTTACAATTTTGTTTTGTTTGATATTTGTTTGATTGGCTGAAAAAAGGAAAGATATAGTCTGCTGAAGGAACACTCATACCTGTTGATTTTCCTGCCTCGCAGCAACTGTCTGAAGCAGTGGGTGTTCTTGAACAAGACAAGGAAGCTGCAGAACTGAGCCGCTTCGAGGAGAGCCGCCGTCGAGGGGAATTACACGACAAGTGAGTTATACAGTCTTTGCAACTTGAGTGGAATCCATACATGATGTAACATTACACTAAACTAACATTAAACATGATGCATTACTAATGAGCACTACAAAGTATTTCATTTATGAACACAAAACTACCATTCAAAAGGTTGGGGTTGGTACGTTTTTTTTAACGTTCTCTTATGCTCACCAAAGCTGCATTTATTTGATCAAAAATACAATAAATATAGTATTATAATTTATCTGTTTTCTGTCTTCTTAATATATTTGAAAATGTAATTTATTCCTGTGACGCAAAGCTGAAATTTCAGCATCATTACTGCAGTCTTCAGTGTCACATGATCCTTCAGAAATCAGTCTAATATTGCAAATTTTACTTATAGGGTACTTCAAAAGTATAGCATTTATTTAAAATAGAAACCTTTTGTATTGATATGTTGATTCACTCTATGTAAACTAAGAGTTGTGCAGCTTGAGTTGGACATTTTGAAGATGAGATCGAACCTAGAGAGAAGGACTCCACCAACATCCCCAAACCCACCCCAAACACTGCCTGCTACAAAAGACCAAGTCCTCAGAGAGGTAGAGCTCATTATGTGTGACACAAAAAACCCTAACATTTTACCGCATCACAATAACAATTTCATGAGAAAATGTCATCTCAATCAACTAAGGTATTGTATGCTGCTGCTTCCTTCAGGGACAGAGGAAGGTGGACAATGAGATAAAGAAGCTCAGAGAAGCTCTAAGAAAGGCAGAGGAGAAAACAGGCGACCTAAAATACGAGAACGACAGTGCATTGAGAAGACTCTGTTCCTCTGAAGAGGTTAAACATTTATTCAAAGTATGTTAAAGGAATAGTTCACCCAAAAATGAAAACTCTGTCGTCATTTACTCATCCTCATGTCGTTCCAAACTTGTATGACTTTCTCGTGGAACACTGATCCAATGAGGAGATTTTAGAATTCATAATAAAGAAGCATAACATAAACAGTTAAAATCCCTTATAATATTTCTAAGTAAAATCTAATGCCTGGTTCGAATTACACGATTTTAGCCCGATTTTGGCACGATCCGTTTGACGTAGGGTGTGTCGTGGGGATTCGTAAACGACAAAGGGCGTCGGGACGCAAGATTCGATCGTATTATCTCGTATAGTGTGTCATAGTGGGCGACAACCTACGTCGATAGCATGTTTAATTTTTTTAACGGTCGTCCACGACGGTTCCGTAATGGTAACATGTAGCTGGTTGACCATGCACAAGCTTTTCCGTATACAACTTTCAAACAAGACAAAACGAAAGAGTGACGATGGTGCTAACGTTAAAACTAAAAATATATGAGAAAACAATACTTTACCTCAAGTTCTCTGTGGAGGATTGACAGCCCATACTCCTCTTCGAGGGTTCTCAAGTGTCACGCAATGGCCGTGAGACACAGGCAATTCAACCAATTCACACACTCACACGCCACGGTATTTCTCACGCTGAAAAGGCCGAGCAAGCCAGTAAACTCACTCGCTACGAGTTTCGCCTTCTCGATGACATCACGCGCGCCGTTAAAGACGGCATGTGATTACTGGTCAGGAAGTAACGTGTAGTCTGACATGTCTTGTCCACGATACGACAAGATTTTAGGAGCCAAAATCGCGTAATCTGACACAGTGAGGTAACAGGGAAGAAAAATAATAATAATAATAAATCATGTAATCTGAACCAGGCATTTAAGTCACACTCTAAGTATAATATTATTGCCTAAAGAAAAGAAAAGTTGTCAAGAGCTCTCTTTCTGTAAGATCGGTCGCAAAAAGAGCTAAAAGTGTAAAGACTGACCTATCCTGAAATCTCTCTCTCTTATGCAGTTAACTTAGCGGAACAAAGCCTAGTTGCTCTTTTCATTGCATATTAAAGCAGCCCCTTCGGGCGGACACAGCTTCAAGATAATGAAATAGTGCTTTGAAATAGTGTATAAATAATACTAAAACTGATCCAAAATAACTTTTTATGACAAAAAACGACAGAAGAACGAAAGTCATTCTGGTGTAATCGATGACATATGGTGAACTGTTCCTTTAAAATTTGGTCATTGTGATTAAAATGAACATAAACGCACAAAAATGTTATCAAGATTAGATCTAAAAAGTATGTGAACATTCACCTAGGGTAAGCAAGAGGCAATAAAGCAAGCAGAAGAGTTGGAACAAAGACTGAGCATCTCCGTCCAGACCCAGGCAGAGCTAGAGGACCAGCTGAACGAGTCCCGCAGTCGCCTGGGGCAAATGGAGCTGGTACAAGCAAAAAAAGCTGTGCTACACTCGCTAATTTTTCATTATGACATGACCCAAAACTGCCAGATTAACCATTATCTCTCTTCCTCAGGAAAAAGACCTGTTTTCCACTAAGACACAGAGACTAGAAGACAATCTGAATGACTTTAAGGTCAAACTATCTGGAGCTTTAATGGACAAAGAACGTCTTGTCCAGGTCTGATATCACATTTCACATTAACTTACATTACCATTGATTCCCCCGGCTGTACTTGACCATTTCTGGGCCGTAACCCACCAGTTGAGTACCGCTGATTTAAATTAGTAAGTTAAATATGATGACCCTTCTGTGTATGATTGTCTGTAAAGGAGAAAGCAGAGCTTCATCAGAGGATTCAGACTCTGGATCTGCAGTTGCAGAGGGAACAGAAGAGCAAACAGGGCATCAATGAGCAAGTGTGTGAACTCCATTCAGAGATATCTCAAGCTAAGAGCCAGGCCAACAAACAGAAGATAGAAACCATGCTGATGAAGGAGGAGTTGCTTTCCATTAAAGAGGTCACCATTTACACAAAACTATAAAGCAGCACAACTGTTTTCAACATTAATATTATTAAGAAAAGTTTCTTGAGCAGCAAATCAGCATATTAGAATAATTAGTTATAAAGTTATCAATATATATAGATAAATATACATATAATTATTTCATCAGGTAAAAAACATTCAGATCATTCAAAATAATAACATGAGAAGATAATAGCATGCATTAATATTATATGACACAATAATTATTTAAGCCATTTCAACCTTTTCTTAATGCTTTCAATACATTCAGTTGAATGAAAAGCTGTCGTCGGATCTAAACAAAGCTACCATGAGGCTGCAGGTGACCCTTAACCAGCTACACGAGCTGGAGGCACAGAAACTGATCCAGACCAATCAGATCGCGGCACTGGAGACTGAGCGCTTGCAGCTGATTGGAGAGAAGGAGGAACTGAGGAAAACATTTAATGATGGACTTCACGAGAAAATTAGAGAACTAGGAGAGAGATACCAACACAGGTATGATAGCACTGTCCATTATCAAAGTATTGTTTGAAAATGAATATTAATATTGATTGTTCAGATTTTTGTTTTAATGTCTCTTGTCCTTATTATTCATTTCATATATCAAGGGAACTGCAAGGCAATGTGGAGCAAGAAAATCATACTCTGCAATTAAAATGTCGAGACTTAGAAAAAAAAGTCCAAATCTTGGAGGCTGAGTATAAGCAAAAAGAGGAGGAGCATCAGTGTATGAGGGCGGAGTTTGAGCGGGAGAAGGAGGAGTTAAGGAAAGTGGCCGCTCACTGGAACGAGAGATGGCTGGATGTGGCAATGACGTTGTGTTCGACACAGGAAGAACTTGATGAGCTCAGGAGTCAACAGCATGTGAATAACAAAGTAACTTTTGTTTTTAATATTTGGTCCCCTTTTTTTGGTCTGATTTGACCATTTGGGCAAGTATACTGTGCCCAAGTGAAAAATAAATATACTAAAATGTATTTAAAATACATTTAGTTTATGCTAACTATACTACAAATACAATTACATATAACCCTGCAGTTGTACTTTTAGTACTAAATTGGTATACTTTAAGTCTGCTAAATTGTAACACATTTTGTACTTAATGTACTTTAGTTATCCAGAAATAGTGCTGAGGTCCAAGTAAAGTTCTGTATATTTGACTGTACTAAAGTACTATTGCAATTATAGGTACACTTAAATTTTCTTGTATTTAAAGACTGATATTAAACAGAGATCATACTATCCTTACTTAAAGTGATATTAAAACACATTTTCGACTTAATATAAAGAAATGTTAATTGTGCAATAAAGAAGAACTTCAAATCAAGGTCAGTAAGTATGTTAATGGATTTGTAGTATACTTATATTTATATGTTGTCTTTTAGCGAGAGGCTGATGTTTTGGAAGTGCCACTAGATGACTGCAGGCAACAGATAGAGCCTGAGATGGACAGAAGCCATGGGCACCAGAGACTCATGGGTAGCTCTGTATGTCCTTTGTTCTTCTTTTTTCCACCCATCCTGATCTCATGATCTAAATTTCCCACATCTTTAAAGGTTTTAAATATATGTAGTATGTAAAGAGCTATTTAGTGAGACCAAATAAAGTGTTCTTATTTTTTTTCACGTTCATGTCTTCCCAAGGTGTCTCTTGAAGACATGGAAGGAGAGTTAGAGCAGGAGCTGCTGAGGGTGAGGAACATGCTGAAGATCAGAGACACTGAGCTGGAGGAACAGCTACAGGAGCTGAAGTCTGCTCGCGCTCAGGTGGGGCCGGCAAACCTCAAGGAAATCTGTGTAATCTCGGTTGGTTTAATGCGAGGATGGAGATATGATTTTTCATACTGTGCAGGTGTCACGACAGAGCGGTGAAGTCCAGAGGCTGGAGCAGCTACTGGCAGAGAGAGATCAAGAAATGAAAAAGAAGTGTGTATTTTACTAATAATTCTTTCCCATACAGATAAAGTAAACAAACACACACAGTATATATATATATATATATATATACTGTGTGTATATATATATATATATATATATATATATATATATACTGTGTGTGTTTGTTTACTTTATCTGTACTTTATATATATATATATATGAAGAGTTCAGATGCAAAAGCCTCTAAATGCCATTTGAAATTTTCATCTTTAATGATGATTTTTATCAAACTTGTATATTTAAGTTCAGTAATTTCACTTAAATAACAATTAATAGGTAATTATCATTGCCATTTAAGTGAAATTACTGAACTTAAATATACAAGTTTGATCAAAATCATCATTAAAGAAGAAAATTTCAAATGGCATTTAGAGGCTTTTGCATCTGAAATCTTCATATATATATATATATATATATATGGTACACTTGGTATATATATATAAATGGCTTAATGAAAGAATTTTTTTTAATTGACTATATTTCATTTAAACCTTCTAAGACCAAAATCAATATGTACTTCAAGGTACAAGACAATACATTTCTTAACATGTATTTAATTTGTTAAATGTATCTTAAAATATCTATATATTTATTTTAGATTGACAATGTATAAAAAATGGCACAAATATATAGGTACAGATTAGTGCTGTCAATCGATTAAAATTATATATAGATATGCACACAAAAACTTTTGTCACAATTAATCGATTTGACAGCACTAGAGCAAATAAAAATGTATATTTTAAAATATTTATTAGCAATTTTCTTTCATATTGACTACCAAAAAAATGAATGATTATGGCATATGAAAATGAATAATGCATGTGATTGTTTAAAGGAGTCACAGAAGTTCATCAGGACAAAAGACCCCATTTATTTCCAGTGGGGAGTTTAACGGTCATGTAATGTGACCATGCAGTGCTATTAAAAACAAGTAAAACTGGAAGCAGTTGCTTATTGTTCCTTTAATGTTTCATGTCATCAACGCTTTTTCATTCTACCACAGAGATCAAGATCTAAAGAACCTGGAGATACAGCTGATAACAGAGAAAGAAGAGGCTCAGATCAAGATATCCGCCCTGGAGCAGGAGGTACAACGACAACCATGACTTTAAAAGTTTCTCACAGCAGAACAGATTAATCTAATCACGTTTCATTATGCCGCATCATTGTGCCTCTTACCTCGGGCAGATTTTTGGACATAAAGGGCTTCAGTCGAGAGAGGGAGTGGTCAGTGGATCCAGTCCTGAGTCACTGAAGGCTTTGCTAGAAGGTATCTCCACATGCTATGATTGAGTAAAGCACAAAATTTGTTCAAAAGTACAAATTTGTTGAAATTACGTAAACACAAAAGCTCCTAGTTATACAAGCTCGATTTCACACGTTGTTGTTTTCCGAAATGTGTCAGATTCAAAAACACAACAGGGCACATTAGCATTAGCACATCTAATATAAAAGCGGTGAAACAGTTTGAAATTAAAACAAGTTATGGCTTGCTACCTAAATACTAACTCATACCGTTTAAAACGGGGTTTTCTTTGGCCGTTGAAATCTACATTCCTGCAAAGTTTTGCTCCAACCATAATCAAACACACATGAACAAGCTAATCAACGTCTTCAGGAGTACTAGAAAGTTGCAGGCGAGTTTGATCAAGGTTGAAGCTTAACTGTGAAAACGTGGATTTTGAGGGCCAGAGTTGTTGCGTTTAACTGCACTTTTAGACATAAACTCACAAACTTCTAATCCCCATTGCCATTTTGAAGTGCATTTCAAGTTGGCAAGGGAAGTTTATTTAAACTCAACCACTCAATTTTGACCGAGGGAGCTAGTCTACTCAACATGTACACTTCAGGCAGGTTAAAAGCATAGCCATTTGTTGGTGACTCTATCGCCCCCTTGTGTACTGGAGGTGTGTTCCCACCAAAACAACTCAAGGATGCACATTTTGTACAATAGGAATGTGTTACCTCAGAATTCATGCTCCTGTCCTAAAACTTTGCTTGTGTTTATTCTGTGGTCCCAGAAAGCAAGAGGCGAGGTAAAACGCTTGAGCAGGACAGAGACCAAGCCTTCCAAAGTCTCAGCCTTGTACCTTATCAGGTAATGACTGCCGTTTGTTTGCACAAGTGTGCTAGTGTTTATTCATTGATACTTAGCTTCTTTACATTTGAATTTCTGTCCATAGGGCAAAGCAGAGCAAGAATCTCCACCAGAGAACAAAAACCAGAAACCTGTTAGTTCAGACCTTGTAGATCCTAACCAACAGAGGAGGCTAGTTACTGAACAGGTGCTAAACACTGTGTAAAGTAATACTACTTAACACTTCATCATACTTACTATTATAACTTCCTGTCTGTGCTTATTTACTTTTCTTTCTGTGCTACAGCTGAAAAGTCTGTTCAGGGAGAGAGAGCAACATGGAGAAAGGTCAGTAAACAATGAACACACTGTCAGTTGTCAATCAGTTTGATTCATTATCTCCCCCCTGAAGGCGGGTTTATTTCCACTCCTTCCTATATAAAAATGAGACAGTGGGGAAATTCCAGACTCAGAGGCCCCAGTACTCTCCCCTCCCCCTTCTCCTGTTGCCAACTGAAAAACTGTGGCAAAATCAGCAAGTGAGCCGCTTAAATGGATGGACATTGAATGGGAGACGCAGTTAAGGTCCCACTACTTTTATCGAATTGAAGGAAATACCACAAGATTTTAAAATCAAAAAGGAAAGTAAAACACTTCCTGAAGTTTTAAGGAGTTAACTGGTGTTTGTTTTTTCTTGCTTAGTTTTCTTTGTTTGTAAATCAAATCCTTTATTCTAATTGACAGCATAAATGTTCCCAACTTTAACTCAATTTATCTGCGTGAATCCTGGCTCAGGGAAAGGAGTGGGGGTGGGAATGCTGGAATTTTCCCAGTGTCATAATTCACGTTTGACAGGAGAGGACATAAAACCCAACTGGAGCGGAGGACATAAATCAAATTTTGTTGACGTTTGACAGAAAATGTTTACGTATGTCTTGTGTACTATTAAGATCTCCAGTGCTCCCAAGAAGTCCTAGCTTGGTTGAAAGCGGGGTCCAAAATGCTACATGTATTAAGGTAAGCACATCGTTTTTGTGGCCACTTTTTAATACTGAAATTAATAACAGCTGTGTGTGACACATTTAGAACTGGAACGCTATTGACACAAACCATCAGGGAAGAAAAACACAGAAACTGGAGCAAGAACTCCAGCAGGGGGCAGCAAAGGGGTCTTCATCCCAGATTTTAGTCTCTCAGGGGGGATCTGAGAGAGGGGAGGAGCAGAAACAGTCAACCAACCAGAAGCACCTCAGCAAGACAGCTCAGGTATGTTATGATAAAGCTTATTGTTGAGAACCTAAGAACTCAACCTTGCCCGTCCTATTGCATATATACTTTAGATCTGTTCTAATTCTAGTGTAGTTGAAGACTAATTCATAATCATCCGACTGGAATCTGTGATATCTTAGAGAGGGACGTTTTACAAACAAAACAACTCCATTTTAGAGCACATCAGGCTAAAGACTCTAATTGAAGTGACCTGATCTAACATTTTGTCTTAATCAAAGAGCATGCTGGGATGGAGGGGCACATAAGCAGCTTTTAGGGTTGCAGGAGGGCGTCTGCAGAGGATGTGGTCAGAAGTAGCGATAAAACGCAACAGAAACCCTGTACTGAATGAGATTTCTAATGTTGTATAGTTAATTTATCCTTGCAATACTTAGAAAATAACTACAATGGGATAAAGAGCTTTTATGAAAATAGATGGTGAATTAAAAAAACATTAAAATATCCTACACTTACTTTCCCCTGGCAGATGTCAGCTGTGAGAGATAAAAAGGAAAATTTAAAAGAGAGAAATGAAAATCTCCTTGAAGGTGAAGAAAGTGACAAAAGTCCAATCATATATAGAAATTGGGGCCAAATTTTGGAAATTTGTGTGGGGTTGTTAATTATTTACATTTAAATGTTATCCATATATCAATCATTTAATGTGGTGTAATTGTGTTCCTTTCTGTCTTGCTGGTCCAGCTAAAGTAACATCTCCTTATCCAAACTTTCCCCTGGGCTGCAAGGATGGAACATTCCTAGCAAGGCAGGTTGAGGTTTGTGACTCGGATACAGAATAATCCATTTGAGGAGAAGGAAAGGGGAGCAAACTGCTGGAGTGATAATACATTGCAAAGATTACTGCACTGACAACTTTATCTAAATGTGGTTTGGAGTTGTTGTGAGGTACATTTAAAATTTGATGCAAAAAAACAATGATTTCACTTTTTTCAATACTCATTTTTATTGTTTTAAATGGTAGTTGTAGGCTGTTTTCTAAAGACATTGTTCAGAGATATTAGATTTCACTGATATATGAATCTATACAACAGTAACATAATAAAAATATAATTTAGTCCTAAATATGATTTAAAGATATTCATTTCTAAAACAATAATAAAAAGTCTTCCAACATAGGGTAAAGGTCATTAATGTCTGTCTGTCTGTCCATGGTTGGGTCAGACTTGAGGTCATCATGTCAGCTTTTCATTTTTGCACTTATGGTTGAATATAACATGATCCAGTATGATTCGTGCTGCACATCAAAACCTGTGTTAATGTGTAGTCATAGAACATGTGACGTGCCTTGAGATTACATTGTGTTGTCTATGGGGATAAATGCTATACAAGTGACCTCATGGTCATGAACTCCCATTGCTGAGGTTTGAGCAGATCTGTAATAAAAAGGATCGGACTGTCGTCTGAAGGATTGAAAAGAGAGGGGGGGATTAAACTACAATGTCATTAAAATAGGCTGATCTCCTGTGGATCTTGAATCCTGTAAGACAAGCATTTAATCCTGAACATTAAAAGCAAATATTTAGGCTTAGTTTATGATGGACAAATCCTTTAGCTTTTACATAACAGCAAGCTGGACTTGCTGTATGCATATCATGACAAACATGTTCATTTATCTCATAGGAGGGATTTGTGGTGCAATATGCTTTCATGTATTCCCAGGCCATTAAACAATTTTCCGGGAAGTATTTGATATTGTTTTTAGACAGTATGTTACCTCTTGACATTTTAAGCTTTTTATAATTTTTAATAGTTGGAAGTTGTGCGTTTTGTGAGAAGATTACGTATGACTAAATTGTTTGCTGTATGAAGTCCTTACACATTTTTTAATAACAACAACAACAACGTAACTTCAAAATTGTTAGCCTTTCAGTTAACCTTTCTCCATCCATCTTGTCTGATGGTGAAATCTCCAGTCACACAATAAATGTATGCCAGCTGTTCCATCACAAAGTAATGACGCATATGCAACTTGCTCACCTCACATTTTTTGGCCCCACCCAAACACAAAACTGCTTATAAATGGCCTTGTCCCAAATGCCACCCTCATCTCTACACCAAGTCCACACTTAGGTGATTCTGCTAAGACTGCCAAGTAGAAGTCTGCTGTAAAGTCTGCACCAGTATGGTCTTGGCGAAATGGTACTGACTTTCCTGTCTGCCATTATTGGCCAAATTGATTAATTCAGGTGTGTCTGATTATTGTTGCCATGACTACTGAGGTCAGGTACACCTGAATTAATCAATTTGGCCAATAATGGCAGACAGGAAACAAGGAGCTGGCTGAAGTTCAGGAAGTAGTGCAGCTGGGCATAAAGCCCATTGGAAGACTTTCCAATTCCAATTTAACCAACCTGACTGTAATTTGCAAGTAGTTCTTAACACCTTGATTAGCTTGTTCAGGTGTATTTGATTAGGGATTGAGCTAAACTCATCAGGACACTGGCCCCCTAATGTTGGAGTTGAAGAAAATGGTGGGGTTCACTGTATGGAATTCAGTGTTGTCTACATCCGTGGTTTCTTCTCGTTTCTTATTTGTCCATCCTCACATCTTAGCTTCACCCCCTTAGGATGCGAGGGAAGGATACACCTGTTTATCCTCACTCATGACTCCTCAGGAAGCTTCCTCACTCCTTGTTCCTCACGGTGCAATTTGAGAATGTCCTTCTAGATGGCTGAGTCCGATTGATATCCTGGTCACAGGCTCGAGGAGCGAGGAAAGGAGGAAGCATCAATTTGAGTATTGAGAAGCACCCAGAGTTTCTGAACTCCAGTCCTGGGAACCAACCTAACCGAATGTTTTAGAAGTCTCACTAATTAAAACACCTGATTTAGCGCATCAGTCTTTTGACTAGACTAGAGAGACATCTAAAACATTCTGGGAGGTGGGTCTTGGGGGGAGAAAAACTGGTCGACATGATCTATAAAATTAACTAATATTGGGGCGAGGGTACCATTTGGGAGAGAATGAGAACAGTGTATTGTAGTTTCACCAAGAGTCTGCTTGGTAAGATTGTCTGTTTACAGGATCAGGACTTTAAGCTAATGGACTGGAATTGGAACAAGCTGACTGTAGCAGACCTTGTGACCTCTCTGAATCTTGAGATGTAATTTTCTGAGGGACATCAATGTTCATATCTTGAGCATGCTGAATACATTTTTGTAAGAAAAGTATTTAAGAGTAGTCTTGTAACAAGAGCTATGAAGTGACCTTGGTCTTGTCCACAACTTGCCTTAGTTCTCTAACGCAGGTGACAGGCTTGTCTGGTGTCCAGTCTAGACTACTGCAGCAAACTTCCAGCTCCTCAAATAGGGATGTCTTTGGATTATTCTGAGTGAAGATGGTCAGTCTGAGTATGCAACTCTTAAGCCCTTCCAAAGATCCGACATTGACTGCCAAGTTCTGTTTATAGAGTCCAGAGCTAAGGTTGTAATCTTGGGCAGATATAACCAGAGGTCCAGGGCAAAGTGGAGGAAGCCTGACCTGGACAGTCACTTCTTCTAGGTGATGGACCACACCAGTTATACCAACTAAGGAGAGCGTGAGGGTGTTCTGTGTTGAAGAGAAGGTCAGGGTGAAGTGTAAGAAGGGATTTGAGGTCTTGCTGCAAGAATTTGAACCATAGTTAGGTAATAAAGTTTCTTCCTGTAGTAGGCCTTGAGTTTGAAGTTGAGAGAGGGTGCAAGGTGATTGCAGGTTAGGAACAGTGAGCCTTCTGTGTTCACTGATTGAGTAACTATCCCCAGCCACAGTGCAGTGGCGTTCCAGAACCTTCCGAGTCTTCGCAAGGAGACCAAGTCTTGGTAAAGTGGGGAGAGAGGAGCGGCCACTGACCATGGGCTTGTATGGAGAAGAGGAGACAGCTGGAGAACTGAGTCGTCTCATTTGGAAGCATGACGTCTGCTTGTTAACCTCAGAGAAAGCAGTGAACTCTTCATCTGATGGTGTAGAGCTCTCAAAAGCAGACGGGTAGTCTAGAACCTCTCCTTCCAGCTGCTCATACTGCAATTTGGTAAATGTGGTTCCAGATAAAGAGGAGGAACTTAATGCCACAGTCACATGATCCACAGAATCAGGGGGAGGTGGGGTTCTCACAGTCTTTTTGTCTTCATGTGGTTTGTGTCTGGTTTTTAACCAACAAATTAGGCAGCCCAGTATAAGGGATAAACAAAGGACCACCAAGCCCACACCCAACAGAATCTGTAGGTGGACTGAAGAGACAGAGGCTGGTTAGAACAGCATTTTAATCCGAAACTATCATTCTAAATGACAGAACAACTGTTAAGTCGTAATCCGCAAACAAAGGAAACAATTTAATCCGCATAAAGTCAGATTCAGTAAAAGAATGGTAACAAACCACACACGCATGAACTGCAGTACTTCAATTTGAAATCTAAGTAATCTAAATAAGGTTTGGTCTCTCAGACCAAATGGACAACTACTTATTAACAACTTTACTGGCAAACGCACCCAAGTGTTATATAGTTTGCTTAGAGGTTAGGTCTACCATACCTTCAAGTTGCTTCGTGAAAAGCACCTGCACCAGCAGCCAGAGAAACAAGAGAACGATGATTGCCTCGATCATTCCCTTACAGCCAAACATTAGCACAGACTGCCACACAGGTTCCCCAGAGTTCTCCTCCTCAATAGGCATGATGACCAAGGAACGCAACAGCTTCTCACCGCATCTTCACCTTCTGGAGTAACATTATGTCTCTTCACAGGGCCGACTTCAGAACTGTGAACTCCACTCCATCTCTAAAGTTGAACAACTCTGGTTTCTGGTGTCAGTACCGAATTTTGTCGCGTCTTTTGTCAAGATGCTTTAAGATGAACCTTAAACCTGTTTCCCAATTTAAAGCGACAAGATCAGGTGTATAATACGATCCATCAAGTTGTCCGAAACAAAATTTTATATGATTACATTCCAAATTGTCATTCAATCTAAATAAAATCCAATTGATTCTGCTTGTGGTCTTTCCTCTCCTACATCTGTCTTTTAGTTATATCCAGGGCAGTAATCCTCTCCACTGACTCCCGTGGTGAGAGACTAAGATGAGTTTAGAGGGGTGGTCCAGCTCAGGACAGGGGCGGGACACACCAGAGATGGCATAGACGCTTTACTAGTGACGGGTCAAGGACAACCACGTCGTGTCCCACACTGTGCCTATTAAAAAAAAGGCATCAACTGGACAATCCCATCCTACCAACCCCCACAAAACAGCATCTGTCACATCCACAGCGAGTTCTGCACATAATGAAAATGTCACAGTTAATATTACTTGCTGTTTTAAGCAGATAATTTCATTATTACTTGCACCTTCCATTTGTCAATCTCATCAGATATTGATGAGGATTACAAAGGCAGATCTATAAAATCAGACTTGATTTCAAAAGCATAATACTGATGTAGTGCCTCTTGGTGTCTTGTGACATGAACTGCATCTTTCATTTCAATGTTCACAACCACGCATTGCGATACATTTATTTAATAAAGAAAAATAAGCCTTTAAGGACCATTATTTGCATTTTTACATTATTTTCATGTCTTCTGTCAAGAGTAATTTGATTGACTTTTTTCTTTACTTTTGAATTAATTGCTTTTTATAGACTGTATGACAAAATAAATGAGGTCAATGCAATGTTTACATTTAAACATGCACAAATAAAAACTAATTAATACTTGACCATGATGTATGACTTCAATTAAAAGAGTAATAATATCCTACACAAAGAATAAGAAAAAACCCACCACAAAAAACTTGCATCAGATCAGACTTTAATTTCACTGTGTAAAGTTGCATGTGTCTATACATCGAGGTCATCAAAGAGGATAACAAACACATGGTCTTTGGTTTTCAGCTATGTAATTATCTGAAGAATATAGCAATTGAACAGAAGAGACTAAAAGTGTCTGTATCCCAGCAGGTCCCAGGGTCAAGCAAATGCAGGATTATAAACGACTAAAAAGCTATTAGTTAATGAGGCTAAATTAGCATGGGTACATGAACATAACCAGCCAACAAGCCTCAATTGCCACTGGAAGTTTATTGAAAGGACTGGAAGACAGTTTATGCAATAATAATCAATACTTCATGGACATGAGATCCAACTCTTCAAGCAATACTCTCATCTCACACTCCCGTATTAACTTTCTGCCTTCACCATCTTTACATTTCTGAGGTATTTTGCTAATTCTTTACCTGAGATGTTTTTGTTTTTTTTGCATTAAAATCAGCAGAACTTTGAGGTAATTCAGTGATGAACTGCAGGCAGTTGAACTACATCCGAGGTAAATCCTGACTGAGGTAGCTATTTCAGTCCCACACTGACCAAGATATATCTAGAGTCATTCTAGTGTAGGTCCTGAAGTTAAAATTTGTGAAGAGAAAAAAAAAAAGATTTCCTGAGAAACTCGCTTTCCAATATGGAAAGATATGTGAGGTCTGAAGTTCAACAATAAAAAACAAAAAACAAACATCCAATCTTTTGATTTGAATGTTATCCTGCTTTTCTGTGACCTGGTTTGTTTTAAAAAGAACTCGTATGCGCATCAGAGTAGAAGAATAGTACATTAATCAGGGCCCTTATTTATGAGCCTGCACATGATCGTCCAACGCACAGAAATGATTGACATGCGCGACACTAACTGTGCATGTCGACGTCATTTCTTTTCAACCATACATTGTCTTGTGTCTGAGGTAGAGAAAAATCTTTCAACCAAACTGTTGCCTGTAAATATGTCTTAATAATAATAATAACAAAAAACTGCCAGCTGCTTACACTGTAAAAAGTGATCAGCTGACTTCATTTTAAGGCAAGAGGTTTCCTCCCTTTTTTAAGTAAATAAACTGAAAAATTAAGTTGGGGAATTGTCAAGTTCGCATAACTTAATTTTTTTAATTACTTGTAACTTAAAAAAAGGAGGAAAACCCTTTGCTTTTAAGTTAAGTCAACTAATCACTTTATACAGTTTACAACGCAATCAAACCCAAAACTCTTTTTCAAATCATATTAATATTTCTTTATCTAGAAGCTAAAAAACCAACAGAAATAGAAAATAATAAAATCAAGTAAATACATTTTAAAAAAAGAAAAAATATATGTGACCCCTTTTCTTACTTACTGAAACAACTTTGCAACACTAGATGGGGATTGTAGCCTGCTTTTAAAATCCATCAAATTAGACAAAAAAAACAACAACAACAACACAGCAGTATCATAATCGATCCTGAGTCTTTTAAATTCACTGCAGATGAGGTAAATTCAGCAAACTTTAAATAAGAGAATTAATAGACAGCAAAAAAGAAAGTGTCAAGCACAACCTCACAGATGTGACTTTGGCAGAAGTAGATTTGATCACGCCATGATTGCTTTGCAGATCTTTGTGAGAGAATGACTACGGGTGTGGAAAGGCATGATTACGCGATCACCGAAGTGTGTACGCTGAGGTATTCTGTTGAATCGAACGTGTCTAAAAACCTTCTCAGTCCTGAGAAAAACTCTTGAGGAAAAGAGCAGGTGGGGTCCGTGATGAGCTTTAACAGCTGATGAGTTTGTAAAAGTGTATGTGTGTGGTCCTCCCTCCACTGGAAGGAAAACACAGCTGCGAACTTGTGCAGGAGGCAGACTGTGATTTGCTAGACCGCCTCTAGAGGGCAGAGCGGCTCGTGCCGCTCCAGAGGAAAGACTAGTTTAGGGTGGACTCACGGGCTGTTTGGTTCAGGGAGCTGGTGACGGTTAGGGTGACGCACCTGTGGCCGGCTCCACAGAGTCAGGACCCTTTGAGGAGGAAGAGGAGGAGGAAGATGGGATGCCAGGACTGAGGGTGGAGGTCTGGCCCGGGAACATGGCTGTGACAGCGGTGGGAACAGCTGCAGACTTCTGGGCATATAAGGATCCTGTACAGAGTATTAAAAAAAAAAAATGCATTTAGCAATTGACTTCATACAGGAATACATTACTGTTTAAAAGTTGAGGATCAGTAAGAAAAAAATAGTTTTCAAATAAATGATGTTCTTTTTTAACTTTCTATTCATCACAGAAACCTGGATGTTTTCCACAAATATATTAATCAGCACAAATGTTTTCAACATTGATCATCAGAAATGTTTCTTGAGCAGCAAGTCATCATATTAGAATGTTTTCTGAAGGATCATGTGACACTGAACAGTAATGATGCTGCAAATTCAGCTTTGCAACACAGGAATAAAATGCATTTAACATTTTTTAATTAAATATTTTTAATTAAATAAATATGGGCTTTGTGAACAAGAAATTTCAAACCTATTACCTTTAAAGTTAGAAAATTAAAAACACCACTATTTAAAAAAAAAAAAATTAAGTTAGAGTAGCCTTTCACTGAAATCCCAAAAGTTACGATTTTCAATTATTTTACTCGATTTTTTATTATTACTATATTGCTTCAAATAAGTGTATAATGAGATATATAATAAAACTTACATTAGTACTACAATATAATACTTTTATGATCTAGAATACTTGTAGGATTATCGGAACTTTATGGAAATATCCTCAATGCAAGTATAAATAATTGGAATAAAATGAATTAAACAAACAGCCAAGATCTACAAGCCTTTTAAAAGATTACATTTGTAACCCGAGTATGGTTTTCCAATACAAAGGATTTTCTTATAGGAGCCGGCCCAATCGGTGGAAAGGGGGTCTTGGAGTAACCTGAGGTTAAGTGCCTTCACCAATATTGGACAATCCCACACGTGTATAAATACAGTAATACACACCTGAGTAAATAACCCCATTGACCTCCACAGACACAGTAATGCTAGCAGAGCCATTAGAAGAAATGCTGAGAGAAAGGTCCTGTTTGTCCTCTGAAAACAAAATACAAACGTCAAATGACACACTGTCAGTCGCTGTGGATATTTTGGATGAAACCGCTGATGTACGCACCGCGGGTACTGGCGTTGTTCATCCGCAGTTGGGCTGGGTTCACCTGTGACGCCATGGCCAGCAGGTTTTGTTGGAAAGCCTGCTGCAGTAGCTTCTGTTGTTCCTCTGCCAGACGGGCCATCTTCCTCTCAGGCCCCTCCACCGCGGCGGCGGCGGGTCCCGCGACACCCATGCCGGTCTCCAGCCTCTCCCTCAGCTGCTCCAGTGTGGCGGCGCGTGCCAGCTGCTGCTGATGCCCGAGAGCCAGCGCCAGGGGCAGACGACCTGGCAACATGGAGGCTGGACCGTCCTCTGGGACTGAGGAGAGCCCACCAAAAAAAAAAATGGTCACTATATCACATCCATAATGTTAATCAGGATGATGTAATCCATTGCATGTTGCTTCTGATTTTTCATTTGATGGAAGGAGGCGTTTCTGATTGAGTGGAGATTTTTTTTAGATAGAGATAGATAGATAGATAGATAGATAGATAGATAGATAGATAGATAGATAGATAAAATAGATGGATAGATTTATAATAATGCTGGAATCATGAGTAATGTAGTTTTTCTACCAAAAAAAAAAAAAAAAAAAAAAAAGCAGATAACATTGATTGACACCCTTTAAGCTCATTGTTGACCTGGCTTGTTATTGTTTAAAATGACATAGGAAATGAATAGCAGAAAATGTATTGGATTTTACTTCCAGACCATGATTGTAGCAGACCTGAATGCTAGTTTGCTAAAATGCTTGACTAACAATATCAAACAGGTGATAAAAAAAAAAAAAATGTCAACTCAAACTTTAATTATTTGGTAACTTTTTGGGAACTTTTCATCAGCCAGCTGGAAGTTATGAAGCAGGATGTTTTGACATGAACATAGGTCCCTGCATTACACATCAAGGCAAGCCCTTCATTTACTGCGGCCCCTGGGGTTCGTCTCTGTCAGTAGACCCTCACAGGAAAACACAGCCCCTTAATGGCCGATCATTTCCCCAATCAGGCCAGGAAACCTGCTCCATTTCCTACATACACGTCCTGCTTGGGTTTGTTTCTATTCCACATCGAGGTGGCATTATGTAAAGGTGTGGAGACTAAAGAATAGAATGTAACGAAATGCATTTTGGTCAACATCAAAACCAATTAAATTAAAATTTCACTGTCTGCCTATAATTTTAGCAGTGAATCAGAATGAATCCAATATTTAGAAACTTGCATTTATATGAACCCTAAATGATGTAGTCAAATATAAATTTTTTTCTGCTTCAAAACTTCGAGCTCTTGTGGTCACAAAAAAAAAATCCCAGGATGTCTTTTGAAGGAGTAGGGGTGTAACCCCGGCATCCTGGCCAAATTTGTACAGTGGCCTCTGTCCATCATAGCCTTCTAATCATCTCCATATATATATATATATATATATATGGCTCACAATATGGCTGCCGTCACTTTGAGTGCAAAGCGCAACATAAATGTAATGAATTATTATTATTGCCTCCATTTTTACCTCGATGACATATCTAAACAGAAAGCTAACATATGCTAACATAGGTTCATAATACGGAAAACGCAAGTAAACATACACATCACGGCACTGCGCATGTGCATATTTTCAAATACAATTGATCTGCCGAATGAATAAATGTCGTCAGAATTAAGCTTTTACATGCTTAATATTTTTCCTATGGACCCTTTTCACATTCCCAGGTTTGCAGAAGCGGAAGTCGTCATGTTCCATATTTCTTGACTATTTTGTGATAGAAGTTATATTTGGACAGAAATGTATTAATTTCTTACAGGAGAATATATCCACCAAAAAAAAAAAAATGGAATGTGGGTTATTTTTGGTACAACGCCAAAATATCATAGAAACTTCAATCTTTGAGATATGGTTAGATAAAAGCCTTTTTTTATTTCATAGCAAAAACTATTTTGTAAAATATATATTTTGTATGAAATACTTTTTTTTTAGTACACTACATTTGATTTAAGTCAATTTAAACGTCTATAACTTTTTCATTCCTTAATTTTTGAATCCAATTGATCCGCTACATTAATAAATGTAAACGTGGTCGGATTCAAACGGGTTAATTGGGATCGAGCTCATTCTGAGGTGTTTACATGAAGTCTTTTCACTCCAATTGAGTCATGAATATGATTATAAAATGATTATTTGGGTTCATGTAAACACACCTAGTGACATTCAATAAGAACGTGATTCTCCTTCTCACCACTGGTGTGTGCAAATAAACCAAATGTTTATGTTGATGTGTAATATTATACTTAACGGACTAACCGGATAATCATTCCAGCTGAGGTCAACAAAAAAAAAAAACTGATTTCAATGATCTTATTAAGACGACTGCACACCTGTGGCTTTCTTCAGGGCGGGACTGGGGGTGGCCTGCAGTCCGTTGTGTCCCGTGGCGGGCAGGTGCATTTTGAGAGGAGAGAGGAGGTGAGGGGCTGAGGCACTGGGAGAAGGGGAAAAGCGGTACAGGCTGTTGCTGTACCCGGGGCGACGGCCCTCCCTGCGGTTACTGTCAATGGCCGCCTGCAGCTCTCCAGGGGAACTCAGACCCTTCTTCTCGCACTCGTATGGATACAGGTACTTCATATACCTGCCACAGAAGATCAAAAACTGTCAGCGTACTACATGACTTTAGTGATGTCAGAAATCTTAATGGCAAAAAGTACTTGTGTGTATGCCGTGCACATGGATCTTACTGTGTGCGGAGGGTGAAGGCGGCACTGGTGATGGAGGTGGGCAGGTTCAGGCCTTTAGTGATCTCTCTCCAGATCTTCTTGTTTATCACCTCCACCAGACCTCCCTTCTCAGTCACCAGCTTATACAGCATGTACAGATCCAACACTTGCTTGGCCATGATGGGGATTCGGTTCACAGGTGTACCTGGAGGAGACAGAACGGACAGCCTTTGTTTAATATTCTGCATGATGGATCACCAGCGGAGTGTTTAAAGGAATCGTTTATGATTTCAACTTTAAAATTAAAACACATTTTGTCGGAATGATGGGCTTTATTCAGACCGTACTGATGGGAAGACGATAACTAAAATGATGTTCTCATCAAGACAGTAACAGGGCTGAAGAAGATGTGAGGAGAGGGGCCACTGATGATGGCACAAATAAATTGTGATATTTTGCTATTATAAAGTAGAATGTACATAGTAAACTTAGATCAATAATAATAAAAAAAAAACATTTAATAAAAAAAAAGGATTAAAACTTTAAGGAATTATCACAATTTGTCTGCAATGTTTCAATTTTAAAAGTAAACCACTGTTGTCCAGCACTTCGTTAGCCAAAAACATTTAATGAATTGTTACAGTTTCATTTGATTACGTTTTAAATGGCCATTTTATAGTAACAATTTTAATAAATTAAAAGTTTATGACCTCCTAAAATGAATGAATTTCATGAATTTTATTACTTTTACATTTTTGGATGACAACATTTTTATCAAACCAACAAAACAGACTCCAGAAAAAAAAAACTGAAAACGGAATCTAGAAGAAAAAAAGTGGAATTTGGGAAAAATAATTGGATTTCATAGGCCCTGTACTGCAATAAGTAAATGGGATTTATTAAGACCGTAATGAATGGAAGTATCTATGGGAAGTGATGGGCTGGTAGTAGATGATGGGCTCATGAAGGACATTATTCAGACCATAATGATGGGTAGCCAGTGGAAAGTGAAGGGTAAATCAACACAGCAACTATTGGCTGATGAATGGCAGCTATGGGCCAATCAACAGTAGCTATGCTAAATAAGCTGATGTTAGGAGGTGACTGGCTGAAATAGAGATGCAAGCAGAAGCCATCTGTAAGCATTAAAAGCTCATGAGAGTCTGTGCGGCCCACCCCTTCCAGAAAAACAGGGATTGAAGTGATTGAGTTTTTAATCTGCGAGTAATGAGCCGGTGTGGGCAGGCCAGTGCAATGAAGCTCATTTGGAGGGATTGCGGCAACCACACACACACACAGTTACCAAAGTGTGTACAGAACAGGAGGGGAGGGGATTTGAGCCCCCATAATACCATGCTCAAATCCTCCCCCCACATACCATGCTGGGCCTATTCTGGAATAAAACCAATTAATGTATGTGTGCTTTGTGAGAAGTGGGTGGGTTGAAGAGTCCTGGTGACCTGTCCCGAGGTCAGGATTACACCCTAATTTAGCTCCATTCTCCATTCTCATTAACATGGATTCAAATGCACATAGATGGGCACCTGCGCACTAAACAAATGTCAACCAATAACACTAATTATGTGGATAACTAATGTGCATGCAATTCGGTCTTTAAATATATTATACACACACTCACATTCATACAGTACTGGTCAAAAATTTGAAATCATAACTATTTTTTATGTTTTTGAAAGAAGTCTCTTATTCTAATCAAGCCTTCAAAAATATAGAAAATATACTGTAAAATAACATTATTACAATTTAAAATAACGGTTTTCTATTTTAATATACTTTTGTCACATGAACCTTCAGAAGCCATCTAATTAAATGGTTTGTCATTTTTTACTTTTCATTCATCGAAGAATCCTAAAAAAAACATCACAGGTTATATAAAAAATATTTAAGCAGTACAACTGTTTCCAACATTGATAATAAATCAACATATTAGAATGATTTCTGAAAAATGATGAGACACTTAAGACTGGAGTGATGATGCTGAAAATTCAGCTTTGCATCACAGAAATAAATTATCTTTTAAAGTATATTAAAATAGAAAACCATTATTTGTTTTCTGTAGTTTTGATCAAATAGACTTCTTTAAAAAATATAAGATTTCCAAACTTTTGACCAATACTGCATGTATGTATATATATATATATATATATAGTTGTCCTAAGACAATAACGGGTATTGTTCAAAATTCATTAATAACTTTGATGAAATGTTTTGATCAACTCCAAATGTAGACTACTGTGTATATATATATATATATATACACACACACATACAGACATACATACACACACACAAACACTTTTTTAAGAACACACCCATGCAATGTTTTTACGCAAATGTGAATTATAATGCTAGTTCCAAATAAACACCTAGTTCGACTGGCTGATTCTGTTGTGCTGGTTCTTCTTAAATTATCGGGGTCAGAATGTTCCATCCTGAAACTCCTCACAGCAAACAGCCATAAAGCGTTCATTTACCCAGTGTAATTTAGAAGCCCAGGCCTCCAAGACAAGGCCCAGCACCCCCCGGAGAGTCCGGAGCGAGGGCTCCCTTTGAAAGGCAGTTATTTAATGCTGGGAATGACATTACTCATTCATCAAACAATCGCTGCTCAGATTCGAGCAAAAGGTTAGGGCTAGGTCACCGAGCTGGAGATTCAGGTAAAGGTCCACAGGAAATCGTCTAGAGAGCGACCTTGTGACACGCTCCATAACTGCAAAACCAATTTAGCTCAAACTCAAGAATGGAAAAGTCATTGGAAGCCTTTTCCTGCTAAAGAGGCTTCATTATTGATTGATGTACGCTGTGCAAGGGTTTAATGCTGAAGCACTGCACTCCTAATTGATATCATGGTGTCTCCCTTCATACGCCTCAAGAAATGGGCAATGTGACGCGTCAAGACGGGGTTAATGAAATAAAAGCATGAGGTTGCAGGGTATGCAAATGGATGAACGCAGAACAAATCTATAAAGAGAGAGTAAAATCAACTGAAATGCTCAGTGAGGACAAACGCAGGACAGGTCCATCCACAAACACATTGTGGCTTTCATAACTTTACTATTAAAAACTGATGAGACCATGTGTTCAAAGTCAAAGCAGCAATTTCTAATTAATTTCTCTCTCTTTTTTTAATTACACATCTAATTCCATCCCCTCCCCCATTTGTTTGCTCGAAAACAAAAAATAGGTCATTGAATCTGACCACTGCCCTAAATATAGGAGGAAACAGCTGCCCACATTAAGAAGCCTGCGCTCTGCAATGAACCAATAAGGCGTTCCGAGACGCCGGGCTGGTGAAGGAAATTCCACTCTCTGACCTAAACAATGATTGCCATTCTTACTGTATGGCTGCTGCAGAGAGGAAGTGAGGGGGCATACAGGAAGTGCATGGTCTCACACCCGACGAAAGATCCTGGATGATGTTGTGTGGTTAGATCTTTTGTTTTGATAACCTGAAAAACGTTAGGCTAATGCTAGATCACATTTCACACCAGTCAATTCAAAAGAAAAAAAAGAAGAAACTAGATTTTGCTTACAGAAACTAAAAGTACATTTTAGGGCTGTTCAAGTCTTTTGCACGTTATTTATGACACAAATGACCAAATAAATGAATACTTTTAATGGTTTCATTCGATTCTCTTTAAACAAATTGTACTGTAACACAAATTTATATAATAAACACAAAATAATAAAAAGTCTCTTGTGCACATTTAATTTGCAGTCTAAATACATATTTGTGAAATTAAATGTTTATTAGATACTCAAAGACTTGTTTATATGATGTAAATGCGTATTTGCTGAATGCTGATGGTTAATGAGAAAATATTATAGTGTTTGACTTTCTATTACTAATGTAAATGCAAATGTTTTAATACTATTTTTATACCAATTACATTTATTTGTTTAACAGTTTAATTAGACAGAACTGTTAAAAAGGAGAGCTTATAAAAGAAAAAGAAAATAAGACCCACTTCTGACATTGGTCGATATTGGATAAAAAAAAAAAAGCCAAATAGTCGGCCGATATGTCTGCCTTGGCAAAATATCAGTTGACTATTATTTAAATGGCATAGGGAAAAGGCAGTGCAATAATTATGACAAACATATTTAGTTTATTTTACAAAAATGATAATAATGCTTAAAAATAATTATATTGCAATGCAAAATGCTTAAAAAAAAAGAACTGTGCTAAATTGTCAAGAAAAAAAAACAGATTTTCTGAGATTCAGCAGAACTTTCAACCACAACTTCCTTGAAATTAAAAAGCATAAAAAAACAGGGTTATTTTCAAGCGAGTCATGTTTCATTTTTCAGGTTTCAAGCACTTTCCGTTCTTGTATTAAATATTCATGTTTCCTCCGACACCCATCTTCCACTCCAAACTCCAAAGACACTCCACAAATCCATCTATCTATCCATCCATCCATCCATCCATCCACCCTGGCTCTAGGTGAGCTAATTTCAGGTGGGTTAAGGCAGGATTACACATATAAAGCTACTTGCTTTACTCACAGAGAAAACTATTATTATCGCTATTAATTAGGATTAGTTTTAGGATTTTCTTATTGTAGATGAGCATTACACGCAGAAGACATTTTGCTTATAATAGATGCATGTACACATTTTTTATTCTTAGTTAGTATTTATTATATACACACGCACTTGCATACATACACTCACACACACACATATATATATATATATATATATATACACACACACGGGTCATAATTCAGTTAATTTGACTCTGCACAAGAAGGAATTTACTGTCAAGTTTGATTTAGCGCATTTGATTAAGACTTCAACATGTTTACTGTTTTAGGAGCGTCACAGCCCTATACCGCTGAGCCATAAAAACGAACGAATGAGGGCTCAGTACAAGGCTGCGTTTCCCTGGGGGACAGTGAACATTGACGCAAAGAGAAAGGGATAAGGAAAGAGTTTTTCGGGGATCTTCCTGACTTTACAAGATAAATCTGTAGTCGGTGGTCATAAAAGGACAGAGACGCTCGGGTGGGAAACGAGCAGCCCACTTCAAACCCAGGATGTCATAAACATGCTTGAGGAGAGTAACAAGCCTCAGGAGTGACAAGACAAATGCTCCAAACAGGACATGCCACACTTATTATATGAAGTCACACAATAGAGGCCGTGCACACATATAACCTCCTCCCTGCTGACCGTAGGAAACCGAGCAGTGCTTCTATTGCAGCTGTTCGGTATGTCAACGATAAATTAAAATGAGCAACAAATGCTCTTAAGTCATAATTCAAAGCTGTTCTTGGGAAGCTACGAACATTAAAACGGCAACAAAAGGAGCCAGTTAAATAATTCAACAAAGGATAGTGTGATGAGTTTGGAAGTGTGTTCAACATTACATGAGTTTATGAGGCTCTATAGAATACTTGATTCTGATCGGTCAATTGCAACAGCCTCAAATATATACGCCTCAAATATATATGTTCATTTTTAAAGTTATCATTTTCAGCCAGATAAGACAATTTGGGCAATTTATTAAAGCCGATAAATAATGGATTATTTCCTACCGCTGAGATACTTCAGATGCGCACTGATCGCCATGGTGGTTTTGAATTACTTGAAATATGATTGGAGTTTAGAAAAGGAAGATAAAGTTAATACAACATGCGCAGTGCAAGTCTGTCATATCGGCTACATACAATTATAATGACAACATTATAATTGTGTGCTTGGGAAATGGATTTTAATGGCGAGACTTGTTTTTGTAATCAGGCTCTCAAAAATCATGGAAAAATTTGGATTTAGATAAATCGGCCATTATATCGCTTATCGGCTTTGAAATATAAAGAATTATCGGTTATCGGCATCACCCAAAATGTTCATATCGGTGGATCCCAATCAAATATATTTGTATAAATAATGCATAATATTTCTTGGAAATGTTTATATATTAGGTACTTGTCAAATTTGACATTTCATTATTGGAAAAACAGAAAAAAAACAAAAAACAATTCTGACCAATACTGAAAAAATGATTATTTTCATCTTAAAAGCAGTAACTGATAAATGCCTGACATAAAATTCTATATTATATTGTTGTCTAAATAAACAAAAATAATATTATTATGATGTACAGAGAGAAAAAAAATATTAATTTTGAGATTTGTTAAAGATTACTTTTAACAATGTTATTAACTTATTCATGCATTTTAAATGTAACTTAAGCAAAAGATAAATAAAATGTTAAAATACGGATGAAAATGTACAATCAAATACTCAACATTGGCCAATTTAAATCTAATATGGCCAAATACCGATAAATTTAAATAAATAAATAACACTGTCTGTATATAATCTGATACAGTACTAATATTTCGTGCATTCTTAATATAACATTAGTCTCTACTTGCAAATAGTTCTGGCTGTAATGTGATTGGATGAGTCACATTTGAAAACAGCAAACATTCAAAATACATACACATTCAATCATTTTGTTAGGCTAATAAGCTATTGTCAAAAGAATTGTCTTATACATTGAAATCATTGAATATTGGCTCCTTAATTTATATTGCTATTGCCTGCATAAGTCATTAGGTTGTTTTGTAATGATTTTACATAGTTTTTTTTTTTTCAGTTCCCTTAATGTTTTAGTAAGATTCATACATTTTAATGGATATACAGAGTTGCACTTCTCCATAAACAACAAATTTGGCTCACCTTTGGCTCATTTCTCCATTTTGAAACTATTGGCACACAAATTCACTAGCTGGTTTCCAGCATTCTTATAACTCACCCTCTATTTCTCTACTCATCTTGTCATCATTTCCTCTCATCCATGCAATCCCCTCCCCATCCCGCTGTTATTCAGCAGTCACAGCATTGTCTTTGCTTTCTACTGTCTGTCATTCTTCTAATATCAAAGGTGGGGCCCTGAGTTTTAGGGTCTCATTAATCTTTAGGAGAGGGACAGGGGCCCCTTAATCCACCTCACCCACCCTCTATCTGATCCCCTCAGGCCCTGAGCAAAAGACGCCCCCCTCACAGCCCCCAATCAACACACACACACTGAACATCCCCTCACAAAACTCCCCTGCAGCCACTGCTCCTGTCCTCCTCCCATCTTATCAAGTTTCAAGAGCTCTGATGTGGACAATACACAGGGCAGAGGCCGACTTTTATAGAAGTGCGCGCAAAGATCAAAGCATAAAAATATATAAATATACTGCTGTGCCATTAAAACGAATATTCCAGGTTTAATACAAGTGAACTCAGTCAACAACAGTTGTGGATTACCAATAAAGTTGTTCTCGTTTGCAAAAAACAAAACTTACAATGGAAATGATGGGCCAGTGTTTGGAGGATTTAAAAGGAGAAATAAGCAGCTTCTAATTTTATAAAAAATGTAAATTCTGTCCATTTACTCACCCTCAAGTAGTTCCAAACCTGTATGAATTTCTTTCTTCGGTTGAGCACAAAAGACGCTATTTTGAATAACATGGGTAACCAAACAGTTGATGGGCCCATTGACCTCCGTAGTATGGGGGGAAAAAAAATAAAAAATACTACGTAAACTGTTTGGTTAACATTCTTCAAAATATCTTACACAGCAAGATTATGAATATAATCTTTAATCATTCTGTGTGTGATTCGAGCTGTAATGTTTTTCTCATCGTTTTTACAGTCATTTTACAGTTTAGGCATTACATCGTCATAGTCAAAACTAATTTCATGTTAACTCGCATGTTGTTTGTGTCTCGTGGTCGTACTATTGAGTATTTTAACATTTACAAATTGGCTTCATTCACTTTTATTTTTAAGTGTCTCACTGTAACACAAATTTTTGCAATTGTTTTTTTTTTTTTTGTGGAAATATCATTTTGGTTATTAACATTATATCACAAATGCTTTTGATTTATATTGAACCTGGGATATTCCTTTAATTTTAGCATAAATGGCCACCAACAAACCAATTTTGGACCTCAAATACACCAGAATGTGCCTAAAGCTACGGTACGGTCGGTTGTTTTTTTAAGTGGTATTGAAATAAACTAGTGGTTGATCTATCTATTTTGGCTAATATTTGGTCAAATTTTCAGCTTTGGAAATGGACTTATTTTGAACTTTGTTTTTGACACAGGAACTCCCTTCTCCATCTTTCCATCCATTTATGGTCTTTGTTTAATATTGGTCTAGTAATTTATTAGACCTAACTATTAGGAAAAGATAGTTTTAATCTAAAGTATAAAAGTAAGTTTATTTAAAAAAACCTTTTTTTTCTAATACAAAACGCATTACAGCAAATTCAATTAATCAACATGGTATCATATATAATCGCACACTTGCTCTCTAAGATATCGGCATAACAAAAAAACAAAAAAAAAATCTTATCGGTCGACCACTAGAATAAACTGAAGTAGAATGAGAGAAGATAGTTAGCTAGAGACCCTTCAGAACAACACCAGACAACCAAATCACCAAAACCAGAAAGGTCTGTTTGCTTTTCAAAGCTGCCGAGTGGAAACAGGACACAATCTGTACAAATCCAGCTACTAGTCTTAGTCACTTGACCTGAATATCACAGTTAAAATAGATATTTGCATTGTGATATGCAAAACGCCTGACAAGATAACCACGGCAGGTTTAAAAATGAGACGAGGCGCACGCTGAAACACTTTCAGGATGGATCCTTTGAATAACACACAACCGTCACCCACAGAAGTCATTTTCACACACTCAATCAGTCAAAAAAACATCATTAATCATGGCTGCGAGGACCTCCATGACGGACATTTGGCAAGATCACGCTTTTCCCATCCCCCGCCTATTATGAAGTCTCAGCTGACAACCCCACTTACGCACACTGCTAGGTGGTACAGGGGTGTGATGGTAGACCAACACAAACAGCTCTCCATCTGGATGAGTTTAAACCCGTGGTATGGGGTTAATAGCCCCGTCAAGATGTGTCGCTGAGAGCTTAGTCTTAGTCGGATGACGCCGTCAGGCCCATCTCTCTGTCACAGTATGCTAATCTGAGACCAGGGACATACGATTCCACTTAACTAAGGGGGCCGTCTCTATGCTAGGCATTGGTGTCAGATGAAATAGCACATCCCCAAAGAGTGAAGCTAAAGTAGATTTAAATTATTTGTATGCAGACTTGCCCTATATAGATGAGATTGAGAAAATTGGTGTTTGAAATGGGATTAAAAGAGCCCGTCCTACCTCGTTTCTGCATGTACGCAAAGAGGTCGTCGAGGAATTCCTTCCGTTTTGGGTCGTTGTCCAGTTCATAAAGCTGAAAGTAAAAATTGTGAACAATCAATAAGGTCTTTATCTGACATCCTTTCGGAACCGTTTTTACGTCAATATTTGTGTTTTTGTAGACATAAAGCTACTCTTGGACGAGTGCTTGTTTGATAAATTACAGAATTCATTTAACCAATTTAAGGGCTGTCAACCTTCAAAAATGTATGCCATTAAATACATTTAATCTGTTTGAATACCCAATTCTGATTGGCTAGAAGGCGTGCATTAAAACAGTTTAATGCAGTGTTTTCATTTCATTTGAAATCGAAGAACAAACTAGTGTGAATTTTGAACAAAATCAGGCCAAAACAAAGTTTGTCAGTTCATTTTGGGAGTTTGAAATGGCTAGTTAAAGCCAACTTTCCAGAAAGTTTACTCTAGCTGGTAAACCCTTTCGAACTACCATTGGCCGATTACAAAATAGGTAGGTGTGGCTCTGAGGCTCCGCCTTCTTTGATAAAGAAATCTTTTCTGGTTCATTTCTTCCAGTCAGTCCCTCGAGTTCGGACGTCCACGAGAAAAAAAACATGAACACATTGGATGTTTTTTATGTTTTAAATTTCAAGTGGTATATAAATAAACGTGGCGTGACTTTAATGTATGAAGTGCTGAATTGCAAAGCTTGTGCAAACATCTAGATCTCAATGATCAGATGCTTTCTTAACGTTTTCTGTCATTTTTGTTGTTATTGAAAGGAAAGCTCAAAGCACATATTTACACGGTCATCTAAACATCACTTCTTAGCAGTGTGGGCTTCATCAGGATGTTTGCTAACAGTATACTGCTGCTCACGTGTTTCAAATATTTTTTTTACCCCAAAGTGAAGAACAAAGAAGAATTTTGCCATGGGCATTTTGAGCCTTAACTTGTCAATGCTAGAAAATGACCATTGTTTAGACAGGATAATCCACGGCTAGCTGTGCATTAAAGCAGCACTATGCAGTTTTTTTAAATGAATAGCGTCAGAGTTATTGCAATGGTCATATGACTATTTTTGGGTTGAATGTTGGGCGTTGGGCGTCTGAAGACTGGAGTAATGATGCTGAAAATCCAGCTTTGATCACAAGAATAAATTACATTTTAAAATATATTCAAATTGTAACAATATTTCACAATATTACAGATTTCACTGCATTTTTGTCAAATAAATGCTGCTTAAATTATCATAAGACTTATATGAAAAACATTTTTTTAAATAATCTTACAGACCCCAAGCTTTTGAACCGCAGTGTATATATTCCATATGGGTATCAGAAAAAAAAAATCTCAGAACCCAATAATTATACAGTTAATTTTTTCCTTAAAAATGAACTGAATGAGTTAACTTAATGACAAAAATTTGATTAATTGTGATGGGAAACCTGACAGCCCTAATCAACAAAAAGTAGTTCTTTCACACGCTGCTGTAAAGTTAAATAACCCAGCAAAATTGTGTTAGTGTGTCACTGACAAAATGTGTAATGACTAGCTGTGGCTAACAAAAGCAATGTTTACCTTGGCAAAGTCTCTGGAGGCCTCTCCTCGGCTTCTCCCACCATCTCCTTCCTCATTCCAACTTGAATTTCCATTCTACGAGAAGAGAGAGAGAAACAATTAGCAAAAAAAAAAAAGTGATGAAAGGGGATGACATTGGGGGGGGGGCCTCTGTTTGAAAGGACAAGCAAAAAGTGAGTTATTGGGTGTCAGGAGTCAAGATGCACAAACAGGCTACTCTCTTCATGTCAGGAAGGCCTTCTTTAGCGCTAACCTTTGAACTCCAAGGGTCTTCCTCAAGCTAACATGAAGGAGTATGGAGCTGATGGCTGGCTGACAGTGGACAGAAGCTACAGCAAGGGAAAGTACACACTCTGGCTGACAATTATTTTCCTGTAATGACCAAAAAAACAATAAATGGCCAATATTAAAATTGTATACAATTTTGTCAAAAGAATAAGAATTTTATTTTATCAAATATATTTTTTGTGAATTTAGGCATCACAACATTATAATGTATAGTGCAAAAAAATGTTTATTAATCTTGAGATTAGTTTAAGATTACATTTAACACTGTTATTAAATTACTAGATAGTTTTTAAATAATTACCTTGGCCATCATCTAAAGGCCAGTTCAAACCAAGAAAGAAATCTAAAGAGAACTATATTAGCATCCACACCAGCGGACGATATCGCTCTGATTTTTATAAGCATGCCGTACAGTTGTGGCCTGCCACTTTAAATGCTTGAGCTCTTTAAATGAGGCTGGATTCTGATTGGCTGCCAATGTTTTTATCATTCATCAGATGAAAAAACAAAACAAAACAAAAAAACACGATCTGAACTGTCTTAACACTCACTTAAAGTAAATCTAAATGTAAAAAATGGTGGAAAGCATAAATTATTAAATATTTAATATAAACTAATACTACTAAACTCCAATAATAATCATCCGAATGAAACAATTTGGACTGATATCGGTAAGACTGGAGAAACAAGCTTGAAAAATATCCAAAATCAAATAAAACTAAAACTGATATCCACCTAATATGGATTGATAACATCAAATTTAAAATCTGTAATATCAGCCAATAAATTGATATCTCTAATATTAACATTGACGCAATCTTTTTAGCTCATATGCTTTTAGGCAATTAGTTTTAGCGCCATCTCACCGTGGTTACCCAGGAGCCATGACCACAAAACAGTTATAAAATCTAATAGTCCCTCTGTGCACATGCCCTGTGCTTGATTACAAGTTATCCACTGTGGCTCCAGGATTCATTTACACAAAGTCTGAAAGGAAAAGGCAGAGTGGCAATAAAGCAGTTTACAGGACTCATCCACCGCCCCACTCTTTAATATGCTAAGTGAATCACAGCTGGGGAAGAGAGCGGTCTACAGCCTGGCCCTCTCCACGTTTACAGCAAATACACACCAGCTGGGCCCGAGAGCGGCCGGGAACCCGGTAGGGAATCAAATCAGTCAACAGCGGTGGGCATCCCATGCTGTGTGCTATTGTGATGTGTCAAGTGAATGAGCATCTACTGTAGACCCTTGAGGGAATCTGAAAACAACCACTTGTATAATGAATTACATTATAAAAGCATTACGAGAAATCTCAGACCTCTGAATTATAATGAACTAAAGTTTGTCCGGTGGACACGCCGAGGCAAATGGCGTCGACACGAAATCCGAATGCAAAACATTATCCCGCGTCGAAGACATTTACGAAACTGTGCAAGCTGTTATCAGGCTTACAGGTCAAGCTTTGGCCTTACTAATCATATTAAGGGAGAACTGATTGGCTAGTGTCCAAATTAGCTGAGAAGAGAGGAAGCAGATGACCATCTGGGTCACCCAAAGGAAATGTAAGCCCCTTCCCCCATATTAATTCAACAGAAACCAGTACACTAGCTGAACATGGCAAATAATTACTTGGGTGGAAGGAACAAACACATGGTGTCGACCAGCGTTTGCCACATCTGAATGCGGCAAATAATTACTTGGGCTGAAGGGACGAACACAAAATTCAATTGTCTCTACTAGGAACATAAGGCTCTAGCTCATGAAAAACATTAGATTTTAGTAAAAAAAACAACATTAATGTGGGTGGAAACCACAGTATGAGTTTTCTAGATGAGTGACATGCTAACAGAAGGGCTCAAGCGAAGATCTTCTAATGCGAATACAGTCTACCATTGAGAAACCAGTGTGGTGAGAGACATTAAGTCAACAGGCAGTAATGCTATAGCAGAATGGTCTTTCCTAAGTGCTATCAACACCTAGATGGGATTGTTCAACTGAGATGAAACAGTAACCTCCCCTATCAAGCAGACCTCTCTGGGTGTTAATGCAAATATACCAGTGTGCTGATAGGAATGGGTGGTAATTGTATTTTGATAAATTAGAGATCATGCTGTGAGGGACAATTTTGTCTTTAGGTCTCACCATGAGTCAACAGTTTTTCTTTCTTAAACCATTCTTTTACAATAGGGTTGGGCTTTATGATGGCGTAGAGATTCTGCTGTACTGTATATGAACCTAGAGTTAGTTGATTATAATTTGGTTTTGATGTGTCACATGAATCCAGTTTATATGCAAGTCTTTCAGATTAGCTGAGTAACACTGCAACATGAAGCCATATACAACTGATCTGTGGTATGGTTATGTTTCCAAAAAAAAAATAACAAAAAAACAAAATAATAAAAAGATTAAATAAATGGGGGGAAAAGGCACCCAAGTTTTCAAAAATAAAAAATAAATAAAACTGAACCAAACTAAGAAAAAAAAGCATAGTTATGAAAATAACACACAAAATATATTATAAATAAATAAATGAGAAGAGACAGAGGCACTTAAGTAGGCAGTTTAGTAAAAAAAAATAAAAAAAGACGAAAAAATAAAACTTTATAATATTAAAAAAATAAAAGTAAATGAGCAAAATAAGAAAAAAATTAAATAATGCAGCCTTTTTTATTGTTTTGTCCCAAAATGTAACTATATTATTGCCCAGCTCTTTATATAAAGTTAGATGTTCAAGTAAGCACAACTTAGGGCGAGATTGACTAAACAGCAAATCTCAACTGCTTGACTGACTGTACAATTTACGAAAATGTAAACTATATTATTCTCGGCTCTAATCTGCTAAATGCGACTACGCCATAAAGATATTAACGGGATAGTTCACCCAAAAATGAAAATTCTGTCAGTATTTACTCACCCTCATGTTGTTCCAACCCCGTAAGACCTTCGTTCATCTTCAGAACACAAATTAAGATATTTTTGATGAAATCTGAGAGCTGGATCACTCCTCCATACTAGTCCATAGGCTTCTTGAGGGATTGAAACTTGGATCGTTAAAATAGTCCAAGTGACTACAGTGGCTCAATCTTAACTTTATCAAACAATGAGAATACTTTTTGTGCTAAAAAACAAACAAACAAAAATAACGACTTTTTCAACTATTCATTTCCTCCCTCATCGCTTGGACTATTTTAACAATGTCTTTAATAACTTTTTGAGGCTGGCAAGTTTCAATCCCTCAAGAAGCCTATGGACTAGTATGGAGGAGTGATCCAGCTCTAAGATTTCATCAAAAATATCTTAATTTGTGTTCTGAAGATGAACGAAGGTCTTATGGGGTTGGAACAACATGAGGGTGAGTAAATACTGACAGAATTTTCATTTTTGGGTGAACTAACCCTTTAAGATATTATAAACATTAACATTATGATTTTCTGTAAAGGTGCTTTGAAATAATGTGTATTGTAAAAAGTGCTATATAAAGAAATTTGGCAACTCAAATAAAAACAAAAAATAAAACGAAAAGAAAGAAATTAACCAAAGAAAGTTCCAAAAATAAATAAATAGGTGATTAATTTCACAAAATAAAAACAAATTCACTTTCTCTTTTATTTAATGATCATTGTAAAGTAAATTTAAATTGTAAAAAAAATTCTCTGACTGTCCATTAGATTATCCTCACCGCTTCAGCTGCTCAATGGGCAACAGCATAGAGCAGCACCATGGGGGATGGCCTGGATCTTTTAATCCAAATCAAATAACTGGTCCTCCACTGCCAAAAGTCACAGTATCACTTATTCGGCTCCTTGCTGTGCCAGGAGCAATAGAAGCGGGGGAGGCCGGGGGAGGGAGTAGATTGGGCACATCTATCCCTGGGAATTTGTAATGGATCCATTAAAATCAATTGGTTGCTGCAAGCATGCATCACTACGCTACATGATATTTTTAGGTGTGCGGCTGTCCAGTATCCCACGGTAAGATGACGTGGGAAAAGTCTGCAAAATTGCAGTGTAAAGTATACAAGGGAAACCAAAACGTAAAGTTTACTATAAAAGGAGGAGGAGTAAAAAAACAAAAACAAAGCAGCTTTATTAGGCCATATTGCTGATATGGTCCGTTGAACAATACAAATGGCACATAGTTGACAAGAGCCGAAAAAGAGAGACAAAAGGCCCAAAGCCAGGGCCTGTAACTGCTTGTCCAAATCCTTGAACATCCTGCAAAGGCCTGAGGCAGAGTTCACATCCATTATCTTGGTCCTGACTGGGTGCTACATGAGAAAAGAGATTGTCTTTCACACAAATGGACACAGGTGTGAACATTTCTGTCCACCGTAGTCCAATCCCAGTATTATGCCATTTGGAAATTTGTAAAGGAAGGAACTGAAGGAGGACATCATATCCCAGAAGCTTACCTGTCCTCAGTAGCTCTTCTACTAACTTTAAAGCCTGGTTTCACAGACACAGGGGTCATAGATCAACTAAGTAGATAAACTTTATAAGGGTCTTAGAAAAACATTATTGGTGTGCATCTTGAGACAAAACAATGGCATTAGAGGACTAGATTTAAGTCTCCTCTGTGAAACCAAGGTGAAGAATTTAAAAACACCAATAAACCCTCAAGAATGAGATTCTGGGCTTTTCAGGATTCAGAACATGATGATTATTGCATTTACAGTTTATTAAACTTTGCAATTCTTGTATCATGTCTACATCTGCAAAACACACTAATTAAATCTAGTCAAATGGGACTAAAAAGATCCCAAAACTATAGATGGAGTCCACCTTTTCCAAAAGAAGTTATCTGAAAAGAATTTTAGAGAAAAACAAAACATTCTTTGGTTTTAACACAAATAGATAAAATTACGATAGCAATAAAGATAATAAGCAGAAGAAATTATTTGTCGTGACATAAACCAAAATGTCATTTTAACCCATATAAATTCGTAGATGACACAAAAACCTTACTTTTAACCCTGCTGGCTAACAATTAAGCAAAAACATCCATGCCAGTCCGACAAAAACTTTTTACGAAGGTATGCATTTCTTTAGCACTTCCTAGGTGTGCTTGAAATTCCACATTCTAGTGACACTGATAAATAGATACTGTGTGATGATAAAGCCCTAAGCTGCTTTCGGTAGAACGAAAGCAGCGAAAACCTCTGGCGAGTTGGGACACGTTTTTGAAGGGGGTTGGGGACAAACATTCTATACTTGTTAAGAGGGAAAGGAAATGGACGGACAAATAAGAAAACACACCCTCCCTCCACCATATACCTTTCTGGTTGATTACCATTCCCCCTTCCATTACTTGCTTCTGTTACACTTGGTGAAATGGACTAGAAAAGGTCACAAATCATAGGACGGCTGCGACAAAGACACTCCCTCTATTCTCCCTTTATGCACAGGCCCCTAATGGGAATTCTCACCATTCGAAGAAAAGAAACTCTAATTCCACTTGGAATGTTTCCTCTGGGTGGGGCTGGACAAACTAGACGCAGACACCAGACCCTCACTACACTCGCATTCTTGCCTCTGGCCTTTAAAGATTTTTTACAATCAAATGCCTCCTATTCAAGGGTTAGAGTTACCACCCTACCAGATACTTCACACTGGAACGGGAAGGGTGAAACGGCACCAAAACAAAGCTATAAAACATCCATCTGACAACTCAAATAAACCACGTTTTATCACGGAATCGGGCTGATGTTCACGAGAGCTTATTGAATCGCTTCTGATCTATCACACAGATGGGCTGCACTTCGAGCTGACGCCAGCGATCACATCATCATGGGACCCAGGAGGGCCGTCCAACTGAAACTTCTCCATCAAGATGGACCACGAGCGGCGTCAAAGCAACCAGAGAAAGATTGGCAACCAGACCTCGTGAGCGCATTTATGCCCGTAACGCGTTAGAGAAATAAGCTCCGCCGTGCTAATAATGTACACCAGATGTACGTGCTAACATTTAGAGGGAACGTACAAGTGTGAGGCCATCAGGTCATTGATAATTCATATGGAAAGTAATTCCACTGCGACAGCAATATAATAAGAATTGATTGCAACCGGCTGGGTTGTATCGCTAGCACGGGGGTGACGTGTTGTCAAGGTGACGCTGACAGTTAAATAATGCAACAAGATTGTCCCTCGAACCCAAGGACAAACTTCCTGTTGTTCGTTTAGAAACACGCTTTTGGGGGAAGGGAGAACGTCAAGAGTGTGCAATCTAAAGCACTGCTGCCTTTTTGTTTATCCATACACATCAATTTTACAACAACCCCAAGGAACACAATGTATCCCAATCCATGTTGGGTAGCTTCAAAGTAAGACTTGGAGTGAATATTTTGGCCCCTAAAATAATAAACAGGTACTTGGTTAAAAGATTTTGCTAATTGCTGCCATATATTTCTCCTGACAAACGCAGAATCAAAGTAGCTGGGGTGTTTCTATTGACCCGATGCCTTTGATATGGTCATCATACTCACCAAATGGGAGGCCGTAACTCAAGGCACATGCGCGCTCCGACGTCAACTGAGCCTGATTAAAACTCCATTAATCACCCAAGATTACCATGCCGAGCTCCCTAAAAGGGGCATTGTGTCAGCTACCGCCAGAAACGCTAGGTTTAAAGGGCGCCAAGCTATCTGGACTAGCCTCAGCCATGTGTTCAATGAAAAGTTTAATGGCAGCCATTTGACCCCCTCACTGACTTGGAGATGATTTATTGAATTCAACGCTAGTAAACCTGGAAAACAAATCAGCAACAACAAAGCACAGGAAGTAGAAATTACGAAAGTAACATCCACTAGCTTCCCTAAAAAAACTGCAAAGTCCTTCCCCTTGTAGATATTAAACCAAACTGGCGTGAACTTCCTTTATCTACAAACTGCCAATTAACTCCCCCGTTTGCTGAGATTATGAGTAAACACTACGGCCAACTTTACACCTGACTACGGCGCTTTTATTAAAGGTGTTTACTGATTGACTAAGGCTTATCCATTTAAGTGTGAAAAGCTTCAAAAAGACAACCCCCCACCCTCATTTAAAAATGCCATTTGTGGCATCTGTTCTCTTTTGTGTAGTCAGTGCCATCAAACCAGTCTCTTCACATCCCCCCCACCATGCAATCTGATACTGTTACCACAGAAAGCATCATTAAATACTAAAGGACAGAAATAAAGACGGGTGGGACCAAAAAAAAAGAGGGTGGGGACGGGATTGAACCCCTCGAGCTCTAAAACAGGTCTTATTAAATAAGTGTTTTGCTCTTTTCGTGTGCATGAAAATTTGACCAAAACTGAATTTACACTTGGTCGTTAGAATATATACTTAAAAAGTACATTAAACTTAAAGAGAGACAATGGAAACACGTAGGATCAACAATTATTTTTTAGGACAATCAGGCACATTTCACCCCCTAATTCTCATTTGACATTTAACCATTAGTTTTATTGCTGATTCTCATTACCACAATGCAGTATTTTTCAAAAAAAGTTTCATTAGCATAAATTAAGGGCGATATTCAACAAATATTACCATCATTTTAAATTTTTTTAATCAAAATTAAAATCAAAATCATGGTAATGTAAATAAAAAAACAAGCTTTCTTTATGCATTTGCTTAATTTGTTTAGAGATAATGTAATAATGTAGAAAATCCTAGTGGTTGTAAAAAGAGCCTTTATGTAAAATAAAACAAATTATTTCCTAAATGCTAACTTTTGATTTTGGAGTGACCTGGACCTTTTCTTGCCATATCTCTTTGTGAAAACCCCACCCTTAAAAATGACTCTATAAAGCTAATACACTAAACCCTTCCCTCTTAGTAATGAGGTATAAGTCCAACCATCAGCCTTTTCAGGCCACTGAATCTCCTATTGTTTCCTATACACATGGACAAGCCTATATTTGAAAAGCAGTATACAAGCCCTCAGACCACTACCCTCTATAAATACATATATAATGACATGGGTGGGATGAAAACATCACAGACTTGCCTGTCAACACACAACCTTCCCAAACATCACCATAGTTTTACCAACTTGTGCTTGTTGTTTCTGATGTAAACCGCATTGAACGTGCTTGATGTCAATAACTGTCAATAAAACCATGTTGGATGTTTAGCATAAAAACACACGGTCATAACATCGAAGATAGCAACACTTACAGAATTAAAATGGACGTACTACTACTAACTGCTACTTTGGGGATTTCGATGTATATACATATCTATGGGTTGTTCAACGTAGTATAATAAAAAGGAGCAAATGGGCTTTGATTGAAAGCATGCACATATAAAGGGCTCAAGAAGCCATAAGAGAGAGCGTCTGAAATTAGAGCAATCCATTTTTCCCTGATTGATCGATCACTCAAGCGCAGCTGAGCAAACAAAGAGCTCAGACCTGAGGCCACTAAAATGGATGACAGCACTACAGGGAAATGTCTCACTCCATATTAAACCCACGAGACGGTCTTCTGAAAGACGGCTTCATCCTATCATGATTGACGCGAGTGCTTTAAAAGCATGAAAATGACGTCACACAAACATGAAAACGCCAAAGTCGCTGTATGACTTACTTTCTTTTGTGGAACACAAAAGGATATTTTTTTAAAGATTGTCCAATGTCCAATTTTGGACCCCATTGACTTTCATTGTATGGGCAAAAAGACATTTACCCAAAGTAGTTTGTGTTCATCATAGGTTTGGAACAACATGAGGGTGAGTAAGCGGCGTCCACATTTTTTTTTTCAAATTCTGATGAATAATCTCTTTAAATGCACTTATTCAAGTGTCCCACATGCAATTGTTCAGTTTAGAAGATCTAAACCCTGCACAATCTACACGTGCTAACTGTCAGGACGGCTCTCCAATAGCACGCACCTCTAACATTCTCCCTCTTGTATTGCAACTTGACAGAATGCCTCTCTGGTCACAGGCCAAGACAGCATTTCTGCCAAGAGCGTGTTCACAAGAAACACTAGCGGTAGGGGGAATGACAGAGGAAAGTGAGACGGCAAGAAGTGAGAGAGAAAGAAAGCGCTCTCCTGTTGGGCCGCCTGCCAGAACGCCACACTTCAGGGATATCCAGGGACAAAAGCCTTATGTCAGGACAGAATTCCCTAAAGACTCGGGCTGAACAAACGGAGAAATTAACTGACAGAGTCGAAGGACCATGTCTGAGGGTACAGCTTGGCTCACAGCAGGACACTATTGACGATAAGGGAAGAGGAGGACAATGGCTTCAGAAAGAAGGAGAATGCAACAAGAGGAGGAAAAAAAGGAGCATTTGATTTGGGAGAATCCTTTTGCGTTCAAGAAAACTGGAATTGGAGTTTAATCATTGGCAATATTTCCAACGATGATTCCCTTTATCGCTACTGTGTAATTCATTTTTTTTACTTAAATTGTATTAAAATTAGCATACACTCAGGGCAGAATACCAAAGTTACAACTACAACCAATTGTATAATAACATTATGGCAAAACAAATTCAGACTTTTTTATAACAAACAAAAAATGTATTTCTCATATATTTGTGAAAATCCCCTCCCTAAATTACTCAACAGTGTTGTATAAAGTTGTGTGACGCTATAATCTTTCACTAAACCCTTACTTGTAGAACACAAATTCCTGATGTGCTCAAGAAAACTTGATTAAACGTCCTATTCAGAGCCGAACGCGTTTCAGTTGATTTTTCACGGTTTTGAACATGTAAAGACTCTTTACAATTCATCTTATGATCTGACACTCCAAAAATTATACAGTGCTGATTGAAAATATGCTGTATTGCTGCTTTTGTAGGTCAATGGTGATAGAGTGGGAGAGAACACAATGACAAGAGATAGAAATATAAACGCCAACCTGTTTGAATGAGTCATCGAGGCTCCAATCGCCCAGTCCGTTTGGTGTGTTGAACGACTGCTGGTCGTTGAGGGAGTCTTCGGGTTCATCTTTCACCTTAGTGGTTGGTGACAGGGAACGTTTTTTAGCAGCGGAGGGTGAGGCGGCGTAGACGGCGTACGGATATGGGGGGACTCCAGCAGCCCCTTGCTGAAGAGCAAGGCTTTGCCTCCTGAGGAACTCCAAGCCTTCGCTTTCCTCTTCTTCGCTGCCGTCTTCTCCATCCATCATCTCATCATCGTCATCTTCGTCCCCCTCGGAGCCTCTTCCCCTGTCCATCTCATCAGCGGCGTCCTCTTCGTGTGCTAGGTCAGAGCTGGTTTTCGTGGGCCCCCTGGCAGCTGGAGGCCCCTGGCCGCCTTTCAGCGCTCTGTCTCTAGAGTTTTTGCTGTAAAAATCAGGGGTTAATGGGGTGCCCTGGGCCCTAGCGGAGGCCATGATGGCTTGCTGTGCAGCCAGCTGTTGGGCATACAGAATGTGGGCTTCCCTGAATTGTCTCTCCTTGCGCTCCATCTCCAGTTTAGCTTGTTGTTGTCTCTGGAGCTGCTCCATAACTGCCTCCAGTTTGACACCAGCCGCACTTCCGAAAGCCGCCTGGGAAAACGCACTAGCCAGACTGCTGTCTTGAGACAAGCTGGGCTGGATTGTGGACAGAAGAATATAAGAAAATGCATTCATTCTGTACACATACCTTATGCCATATAGAAAACTATACCTATTTTTAAAAAAATGCTTTAATTTTTTATTCATCAAAGAATCCTCAAAAAAGTATCACAGATTGTAAAGAAAAATTAAGCAGCACAGCTGTTTCCAACATATATAATGGCTGATGAAAATTCAACTTTGAATCACAGAAATAAATTATATTTGAAAGTATATTCAAATATTTCACAATATTATTGTTTTTTTTCTGTATTTTTTTTATCAAATAAATCCAGGCTTGAGCATAAGAGGCCTCTTTCAAAAACATTAAAAATGGCTTTCCAAACTTTTGACTGGTACTGTAATTCATAATAAAATTTTTACTCAAATATATAATAATAAACCACTGAATAACTCACTTTCAAACGTTCAGTCACGTAACACAACTAATTTGTAAACAATCACATTCTACTTTCTTTTAACGAATTTACAGTATTTGCTTAATAGAAACGCATTAGAGTTTGAATTAAGGACAAATACATACGCATAAAGAGTCGTAAACGGAGTGGCTAATAAATTCGATTCACAAAAATGCGTAAACAAATAAGCACAAACGACAATAATAAGGAATTCCAGATTGCGGGGGTAAGCAAAACTTCACAACGAACGTGGCGCGGTCAGCCTTCGAAATGTCGAATTAATGTTTACAAGACTTTGAATTAGTGTTAACAGTATTCATGTCACAAAAGGATTAAAGTCGCATTCCGCAGCTCGCCTATTGCCCAGTAGGCCAACCTACCTTTGACCCCCCCCCCAATTCAGGCGACCAGTCTGGATTGTGGAACGACCGGATGTCCGGCCAAAACGGCGTCTCGCTTTACACTTTGTTAAATAATTAATATTTAGCCAATGCCAGTCGAGTTATGCTTTTAGTTTATAACTAATTAAAGCATAGTTTGATAAGTGGGCGCAGTTACAGAAGACATTCAGGGCAACAGTCGAATCATGGCTGCCAAAAAAGTATGGCGCTCTTCCAAAAACAATTAAGCTATTAAAAGAGAGAACGAACACACGACGCAACAAAGTATCGCGTTCAAATGGAAACAAACGGAGATGATTTTGACGAATTCGGCAGCGCGCGAACTGAAACTTTAAAAACAAATAAACAGCACGAGTAGTATCATCAAAAAAAATCCTGATATCATGACGTGTACAATGTGGATTTTTGCTACATTTAATAGCTAGATCGCTCACACGAAGGTAATTTAAATACATGTTGATTCATTGCGATTACGCTAGAAAATCTTAAATGTATATGATACGATATTTTATTCTCTCGAGATCGGCTGATGAAATATTACAGTAGCTTATCAATACATTCAACAGGGCTCTGTGCCAACAGGACGGAACTCACCACTTGCGCTTTGCTGCTACTGGAATTGTCCACCATCACTCTTTTCCTAGATAAACCACTGTGCGTGTTTTGCTCAGCGCACCGAGTACGTGTGCATCCACCCGGACGTTTAATATCCCCTCTGATAAAACGGTAATAAACCTCACGGTGTTCGCAGAGGGAGGGAAAAAAACACTCGACACTGGGGCCAGCCAAAGGGGAAACGCCTGACCTCACCTCCCGAACTGCGCGCTCAGGGACTCCCACAGTCCCCTCGACTTTTCCTCCTCCAGCCGGAGCCAATCCCCCCGCACATTCACGCACATTTAAATCCCGCCCCACTGGCTCGTGCAACAAGTTACTACGTTCTTACGTTTCCCCTATGCAAGCAGCCAAGTAAAATATTTATAGCACAAATACCGATAAGACTTAACATTCACTTACGTGGCTATGGGTCTAATATTAGGATGTCATTTTTCATTTTAGAATCGAAATTCTGACCCCAGCTTAGCTACGTATGAGCATAGGCTACTATTTATTGAAGACCAAAATAAAATAAAAAATTTCCCGATGGAAAAAGTACGTTTTTGCCCAAAGGCTTTTTTAAGTATAGGCTACAGCACAACTTTTCCAATTGTAATTTTTGACTTTTTGATATATGATTTAAGTTGAAAGCTTACCTGCTACGCCCTCTACTGACACAAAACTGCTACATAATTATAGTGTATGGTGGTGGTGGTGACTGGTGTCAAGCAGAAAAACAAAAACTGTTTACTACCTTATTTTTAATGTAAGGGCGGGCGCGTTCATGTTTACCTCGAATGTACGAGGCTTCCGGTATCGGCCGCTTCCTGTTATTTTAGGTACGATTTGTTTTTTATTCTGATTGTTGGAATTTTTTATAATATAATTATAAATTGATTATTATATATGATATTCATAAATAGCGCAAATTGTTTTACCGTTTACTGCGCTTTGTTATTCTTCTAGTTGTTTACCTATAGCAGCTAATGAATCGGAAGTCGTGCACATTCACCGAAAATAAAGTTACTTTCAATAAGTTTCTAAATTCAGTAACATTTAACAGAGACTTGTGGATAGATTTTTCACTTTTGTGATTGATAGTAACTTTTTAAAGACACAAACAAAAATGAAAATTCTGTCATTTACTTACCCTCATGTCGTTCCGGTTCCACACCTGTACGAGTTTATGTGGAACAAAGATATTTTAGTTGATGACTCCATTGACTTCCATAGTATTTTTTTTCCTTCATGCTATGCAAGTAAATGCTACAAATGTTTGAGCTTTTGTATTCAGAATAAGAAAGAAATTCATACAGGTTTGGAACAACTTGAGGGTGAGTGAAAGACAATTTTCATTTTTGGGCGAACTGTCCCTTTATGTTAACAGCTAATACAGCAAGTCTGAAGCATCAGATAAAAACACAACAAGAATGAGTAAAGATAAATCTCCCTTTATTAGGTCCATCAATATTTTACAAACAAAAGAACATAATAAAGGCCAATTAAATATAACACAAACACCATGACACCAGGCAATGACTTCAAGTACAGTGGTCTACTCGGTCTGGACAAGAGCAGCAGTCCTCTGGGAGACTGTAGGTGAAAAGGAAAGATACAATGGACATGTTCAATCATATCAATAAGGAAACACCTTTCACTTTCTTTGAGGAACAATACATCCTGCAAGCTAATACTCACCACAATCGCAGACATCTATGCTTTGTCAAGGCCAAGTTCCTCTGGTGTAGGGATACCAAGCTCACTGAGGGTAGGCATCAGCTCTTGGATAACATAGGGGTAGATCTCTTTGTGTGGGCCAGATTTGTCCTGTGTAAAACAAAAAGTAATGAATACGAGTACAATTTTACTTAAATTTGTACATTTTACATTTTCAGAAAAAACATGTTAAACAGCTTCAAGAGATGTTTAAGTTCATTTTGCAGTTGTTCAGAGAGATTGAAGGACCTTGACTGCCTCGAGAATGCGGATGGCACTGGCTAAATCGTCAAGCCTCCGACAGGCTCTCAGGGCGGCCTCCAGGATCTTTGGCTCAGGTACCAAGTCATAACCTATCAAAGTGTTCATTCCTGAAGCAAAAAAGAAAGAAAAGAGGACAGACATTTACTCCACAGACACCAGATGAGTGTCATTCTGTTGACACGGTCTTCTTTACAACTTACACTTCCTTGTTCAAAAGATTTTATAGGTTAAAGATAATGAATGTCTTCACAAACTATTGTGTGGAGGTTTGGGGTAATACTTACAGATGCAGACTATTATCTTTATTTAAGTTGCAAAAAAGAGTCATAAGGATGATTCATGGTGTTGGTTATAGAGATCACACAAATGTATTATTTTTAAAATCCAAGACGTTGAAATTTACTGATCTGGTTTATGTTCAAACAGCACAAATAATGTATAAAGCAAAAAATAACCTACTCCCTGGTAATATTCAACAACTGTTTTTTAATAGAGAAGGGAGATATAATATTAGGGGTGAGAGCAACTTTAAACAATTATGTGTACGTACAACATTAAAAAGCTTTTGTGTTTCGATATGTGGAGTGAAGTTGTGGAACAGATTAAGTTCAGTACTTAAACAATGCCCAAGTATTACTCAGTTTAAAAAGCATTGTAAAAATATGATATTTGAAAGGTATAGAGAGGATGAAGATTATTAGTTAGGTGATAGTTTATTTATATATTTTTCTCTTTTTTTTCTCTCTCTTATTATTATTATTAGTTTTTATTTATTTTCTCTTATGTAATTTTTATTTTATGTTTTGAAGATGTATATACACATAGGTAGATATGTATGTTGTTTTTGTTTTTGGTGTTTAGAGACAAATAGATCAAAATATTCGGTCAACCGGTTAATTAGTTATAATTAGTTGAAGATGGGGTAGGATTGAATAAACTTATGCTTCTTCCTACTCCTTTTCGGACATGTATAAGTAAAAAAAAAAAAAAAAAAAATTGTTGTTGTTTTTATTTTTTATTTTTTTTCTCTTTGTTTTATGTATTGTTTGCTTGTTTTTTGTTTTCTACGTGTTCGAAATAAAAACTTTTCATTCATTCATTCATTCAAAAATGTTTTATAGCTATGGATCAAACTAAACCACCTTTACAGGTTAGTAAACAGAAAAACAAAATACAGGCTGTAACAATATAGATTCATTTCTTGTGTTTAATTATGGAAACCTACTTGTCCAGCCTAATGGTGTATTATAGTTACAAGGTGATACAGCATTTATTCAAAATAGACATCTTTTTAAACAATATAAATCTTCACTAACACTTTTTATCAATTTAACACATCCTTGCTGAATTAAAGTATTATATTCATTTCTTAAAAAAAAGACTGACCCCAAATCGTGGAATGGTAGTGCATTAGTTACAAAATACTTTTATTTTAAAGTAACGCTATTCTTTTTATTCATCAAATAATCCAGAAAAAAAGTATCACAGGTTATAAAAAAATATTAAGCAGCACAACTGTTTCCAACATTGATAATAAATACAGCATACTAGAATGATTTCTGAAGGATCATGTGACACTGAAGTCTGGAGTGATGATGCTGAAAATTCAGCTTTGCATCACAGGAATAAATTATGTTTTAAAGTATATTCAAACAGAAAAACATTATTAAAAATTCTCACAAATTTTCTGTGTTTTTCATTAAATAAATGCAGGCTTGATGAGCATAAGAGATTTTTAAAAACCAGTAATGTTTCCAAACCTTTAATTAGTACTGTGTGAATGTATGTGAATATGGCAATCATAAAGAGTAGCATTCAAATAAAAGAGGATTTTAGATTAAGGTCGTAAGGCCATTAAAAACATTTATGAGAGTAATCCTTGCTTTACAAGCTTAGTAGTCGAATGCACAGCTGCTGATACAATGAGGTCAAAGCACCTCAGTCACCCACCTTTCCGCAGCTCCCAAGCATCGATGTCTGGCTTGTTGAAGTAAGTGACCCAGCGGGCATCAAACTCTTCATCTGTCTCCTGTTTGCCATGGGAATAAGAACGAGCAGCTACCGAAGCTGTGAAAGTAAAATACCAAATCAGATCAAAAGAGATACACTAAATAAGTAAGTTAGAGAATGACAAACATTGCCATTGTGTAAGTGTAAAAGGACCACAATTCCCATAATAATGCACTAATAATTTAGTCTATGTATTAATGATTGTGAACAACTCTTAGTGCAGTGAGATTTTGCATACTGACCTTGTTCCAACTGGAACTGATCCAGTTCTAGTTTGACCTACGTTACCTTGTCCAATGGATAAGTATAACTTGAGCTAACTGTTTGCTAAAAGTGGTGGTGGCCAGGCAATAAATGCAACTGATATACTAACTAGATGTATGACGTGGTGTATATTCTGATGATACTATACTTGCATCTATGATCTGATGTGTGGGTTCGCATAGAGGTCAGTGTATTGTAGCAAATGGAAAGTGCGGTTTGCCCTGACGCAAGGTGAATTTAAGCGTAACGCATCTTCATTTTAAGATGCAAGTATTGCACGTAACGTTAGCCATTGACTATAAGATTAAACTGCTACAAAGCATACACAAAAAGTATAAACCACACAGTATGTTTAAAATGCAGAGTTCATTTCGAACTTCAAGTATTTGGCAATTACACTTCCCGTTTCAACAAAGCTCAGAAAGCTTTCAGTTTGAGTGGCGTTTCCTCCGCGCGCTGGGCCGAAGCCTCACTTTAGTCGGTCATTACAAGGACACTGTGAGAAAACATCTACAGGACTTAGTAAATTACAGGAAAAACACGATTATGAAATGTCAATGCTTTAATAAAAGCGATAAACGAGCGAGTGATAATAACCTCTAAAAGTTATAACCTTTCAAGCAAAGCACCGGTGCGGCTTCGGTTAGCTCGTATGCTAAGCTACATTCAAGGTGTTTCAGTTAATTCTGCCTCTTACTGTAGTTTTTTCAATTAAAGATTTCATATGTAATACGGGAAAATCTCTATTTACCTGTATATTGTGGCCGTGCCCTTGTTAAACTCCGAGCACCGGACACAGAGACTCGAAGGGCGGCTCTGAACATTATGCGGATCACCGGTCTCAAGCGCTGCTCGAACTTGAAGAACGATACTCGGGCTCGCGCTGCTGCTGCTACTTCAGAGAGCCGACTTGCTAGTGCTAAACACGCGACTGTCGCGTCACTGCGCATGCGCACTTCTTTGGCAATAAAGCAGCGTATGGACTCTGTTCATGGTGGTGAGAGAGTTTGCTAAAGAGGATTATAAAAAAGCATGAAGGCCAAAATATACATTTCTATAGTGTGTACAATCACCACGTCTCTCTATGAGCTGTATCCAGTATGAACACAGTAATAAACTCACGTCTTGTGCAGTATAAAAAGCAATGTTTGATTCAATATGTTTATATTAATTACAAATTTTCATTAGGCCTACACATTTATAATTTAAATGATAGGCCTAGCCTATTATATGCCGTCATTAGTAAACTATTGTATGGCATTACCGGTATTATCAAAGAATTTATTTTGATCAACATAGTTAAGTTCCATTACATTTCCAGATTGTACAGTTGTACCGTGATTATAATGTTATAGTCCAACTGAAAAGTTAGTGTTTGTTGGAAATAAAATACGTATTTTATTAAAGTAAAGGTAAAACATACATATTACATAGCTTCTAATCCCTAAATGTGAATTTCATAGAAATAGTCGTTCTCATCAGCAGGGGGCAGTATTACATTCCTTCTGAAGGATTCGGTAATTTCCTTCTGTCTATGTCTAATTTCCTAAGTCATTAATGTGGGTTATCATGACCCTCACTTTAAAATGATACTTAATGCGTTATTCACATTATTAATTAAGAACCTGTATGGCAGTTCTGGGAAGTATATAGTGATTAGCTAATACTAATAGAGAACTGAGCACTATTACTTACTTACTAATTCATAAATTAGAGTTTCTTAAATTGCGTTACTCATTTGTTCATAGTTATTAATTAATGACGGAACAGTTTTCCAAAGTGTTACCAAATGAATACAAATATGAATAGCATAGTGCAGGCAAGATGAAAGTGAATGAGTAAGAGAACTAGCCAACAATAAATTATTTGGTTTTATATTTTGGATGTAATTTAATACTAACAAAATGACTTCATGCATTTTATCATTCAATTACACATTTATATTTATTGCATCCTGATATATGGCCAAATTGTATGACAGTTATAAGCATATAGCAAGTTACACACAAAATATACTTTTATACGCATTTTTTAACCAGTTCCAAAGCTGCAATTTTGTCCTATTCAAGAGCAGCTCTTTTAAGACTGGGAAGATCATGAGAACAAGGACTCGGAGGTCTTTTGGCTGGCTTTCCATTCCCATGCGGCCCATCTGCCCATTTGCCCTCCCTCGAGAGAGTCTCGACTGGAGGCTGATATCCCGGCTCCTGCTGGTCCAGCGGTTCTTTGGACAGGAGAATACAAATAGAAGGAAGCGTTCTGTGTATGGTCATCTGAACCGGGCCGCTCTCCTGGCTCTCCCACACCTCAGTCACTGTCCTGTACTGGAGCTTTGACACCTGGTGCAAGCCCTGCACTTTCCGTTTCATAATCTCCGCACAGGTGATGGTTTTGGTCATGGCCCGTCCCGTCCCACTGAACAGAACCTGCGACGTTGGAGCCACGTGCCCGTCGCCTTGAAACCGAGACATGGCGAAACCCAAAAGGTTCCTGATCTTGCTTCCTTCCTTCACACGCATTTCCAGCACACCAGACGCCAGTCCTGGGATTGGACATGGGATTGGTTCCCCAGTGGAACAGACCTTCCTGAATCCTTCTTGCTTTGGTTTGTTAGGAGTTGTGGGATTCAGTTTAGAGGGTTGGATAGATGTGGATTGTGTGTTATCATGAAGCTCTCTGCCCGGCATAAACATATTTATAGGTTGTTTATATGTTCTTGAGAGGGCAATATTTGGTACCACTTGATAATATTTCCCAGAACTGAGTTCTAGCACTATTGTATTCCAACATAAAAGAAGTTGCACAAATGTGAGGGAAACCAAATTATATTAAATGCTAATGTTCTGTTATTCCCAAAGCTCTAAACTCAATGACAAGGCAGTTGACACGAAGAAAAGAAAAAAATCTGTTCTGTAAATCGAGCAAATTCATCAAAGCTGAAAGTGCTGAGTATCAGGAATTTCTCAGTCAGTACCTTTGAAGCATATTTCAGTCTCCGTTAGAGGGAAGCTGTAACCAAACAAGGGGAAAACATGATGAATTCAGAGGCAAAACCACATTTTAAATTGAACTAGATCATTTTTTATCGAAACCTTTAAATATTGCATTTGAGTTTTCAGCTTTATGGATGATACCATGTCCAGTATAAACAAATGTATTAAACATGATAATAGTTTTAAATAAAATAAAATTGCAATTAATAATTAAAACATAAATAATAAACACATTAATATGGGACAACAGTTTTCCACAATTATTTGCAACAGGATCTTTTTGTTATCAGAGACAATAGAAACAACTGCATCAAAACCACTCCTGGAGTGTTTTCCCCTTTTCATTTCTATAAAGTTTAAGTTTGCTAATAAAGCATCTACTTTGAGTTCCTCTTGTCCTCGTCTTATACATCTTGCACAACGCCTGACACCAATACATTTTATAATGACCCAAGAATCAAACTGTAGTTCAACCCTTATGCACGTTATCACGTCCGTCAAAAACCTAAGACTGGCTGTTGTAATATTGGAACTAAAAATATTGACATAAACAACACACTCATGGGCATCAATCACTTCAATGAATACTTGCTTTATTAATTCTATAGAAAAACCTCACCGGGTTTGTGAACATTGTACAGTGATCTTGAAATGAGTCCCTATAGTCTTCCAATTTGACTCTCATATGCTGATATAATATAAAATTGACAGGTGATTTTTATAAAATGCAATGTTGTTACAAAAAATAAGGCAAAGTTTGATCAAATGTTGTTTAATTTTCCAATAAAACATGATTTGTAACATTAAATGTCCCCTTAGCAGATTTTGACTCATATAAGAAATACAAATAAAGGCAATTGCAATTGTATATAATTACACAATAATAAATTGTATAATAAAAATTAAATTGAATAAATAAAATAATATTATAATCTAAAAGTCAAGGGTCAATGCAATTACACACAAATACAATAATTTAATAAAATAAAAATCTAAGTACTTTATGGAACAAGAACAAATTAACATTGAATAGATTTTGAAGAAACGAAGTGATGCATTTACCTTCTTTGCTCTAAAACTCTCACAAACGTTCCAGGTGAAGTTCTGCATCTGTCACCGCGCTTCATAATCTGAGACCTTTCACATATTTACTCTGCCACACTCCAGAATGCACTGAAGACCCAATCTGAGAGGTTGTGAGGGACACAGAGAGGGAGGAGGAAAAGAGCGAAAGACCTCTTAAAGAAACAGTAACTGTGTCTGGCAAGTGCTCCGTGCAGAATTGAAAATTTCATCCTGGCAAATGCTTACCCAAGTTCCCCGTTTGAAACCCTCAGTGTTAATTAAGTCCTGTCAATCAGCGGCTGATTAACATGCGTGTCTGATTAAGACTGAGAGTTTAAAAACACATCCTCCCATGCATGACGGCACAATCCAGCCAGTAAACAATTATCTATATAAGCACAGTTGACTTATGCCAGGAATCTGCTTTTAAAAGTGGCTTTGGGCCAACTACTTAAGTCATGAAATTATTTTTATAGGCCTATATATAAAAAACGAATGCTAAATTGATACAGCAAGAACGAACCGCCATGTACCGAGTGAAGATTTACGGTGAACCAAAGGTGGCCGTTTCATCAGTTCTATTTCTGCATCTATTCCCACTGTGGCTGCTGAACGCTCTCAAAGTGTTCGAGCCCTGAGGCTGTGATTTCAATCAGAGAAGAGGGCCACACGGTTCTGCTTGACAAAATACACAGTCTGTATCCTGAAGGGGAGCATCCAACATTCAAGAGACTGGGTCGACAGAAGGCAAGGCAAGCTTTCTGTTCAACGAGACCAAGCGTGGAAAGAGTGAAAAGCACAATTATACACTGTAAAATGTACAGTAAAATATGCAGTTAGATTAATGGAGGGTCTTAAAGTTTATCATAAGTTGCTTTTCCTGTAACTACGGTCAGATGCAGTAAACATGAATGTAAAATACAACATTAAACAATCCTTTGTACATAACCGAAAACAAAATAAGAAATATAACTAAAGAATTCGATGCAAATGTGATTGTTCATGCAGTGATGTTTCTCCATAATTATAAAAATATAATTTAAAACATATTGTGGTATAATATACTGTATTTTTAAAATATAATATATATTTTCATATGAAATATTGTATTTTTTCTTGAAGGAAACTTTTAACAATATTACACAGAAAAAATACTTGTCAGGTTTTTTCATTCATAATTAAATATTTATTAAATTATTAATATCCTACTTAAACTGTGTCATGTACACAATAATAGCAATAATAATCAGAGAAAAAACCCTTTCAAAAATCAATACAAATGTTATGGTTGATGCGGGGATGTTTTTTTTCCAAAATTATAAGGCGATTCATAATTCATAAATATATTTAAAAAAAATACTTAATATATATATATATATATATATATATATATATATATATATATATATATATATATATATATATATATATATATATATATATATATTGTATTTTATACTTTAATACTTTAATATTTTTATATATATATTGTATTTTAAAATGTAACAATTTCATATATACAATTATTTATAATCTTTACTTGTAAGAAACTGTTTTATAAATATTCTATAGCAAAATTACTACAATATTGTATTATTGATAACTTAATATGTATTGAATTATTAAAAACATGTTACTAAATAATATATACTTTATAATTTAGAGTTAAATATGTTTAAAGTTGGTGATAAATTTGGTTAAAGCACAAATTATGAATGACTTATTATTATTATTATTATTTATACTATATATATATATATATATATATAATGTATTTGTTTCATCATTTTATTTCATTTGTGTGTATTTTACAAAACTATATTTATATGTTTATCTTGCATATTTGGTTGGGGGAAGATTTTTGCTGTAACATTTTTACATTGGTTCCCACCAAAACAAATGCTATTTTAAAGTGTAAACATTCTCTTGTAGTGGACACATTTCAGTGAGTGCCTTTAAAGATGCTATAGGACCAGTTACAGATATACTGGTGGTAAAACTGGGCCTTTCAAGTGCACTGCCAACCAGACGGCCTTATTTTAGTAAGCTCCCAGAACAGATAAAAGCGAACATGTTGACAATTACTGTTTCAATTACTTTATCAATCTCCATAGACGACACACACTCACAGCCGTTATCTGCCCGACAACAGAAACCAAGCCGCAGGGCCTCTCTGGCGGATTTCTTTGGAAGTCTTACTAATTTAATTAAAGGGAAATTAAGTCTCAAAGAGGAGCACTGCAGATTGCAACACCCATAGGGAAATGAAGTTTGTTTAATGGTGTGAGGCGACTGAGTGGGGCTTCAGTGAGAACTTTGGTTAGAGAGGCAATCTCTCTTACAAAGGGATGAGAGGAATATAAAAGATTTGCTTTTTACTTCACGTTTACTTCACGTACGCTGGTGTGGAAGGCGAAATTGGGCGCCAGTCAAGAGCGTTTCAAACTGTAACACAAACTGTAACAGCAAGTTCCTAGCGAGAAATATGCAAGCTTGAAAACTGCCCGGGTAATTTTCTCGCTGATGAAAAATTGGAAAAGGGCTCCTTCATGCCTCACTTCCATTCTGGAACAGTTCTCCCTTACGGCACAGCCAGGCCAAGTGCTTTTTGAACACTTTTTGCTGAGGGTGTCGGAACTACTCGAGCTGGAGGTGTTCAGCCGTGATCTGCACTTGTACAACATTTGCGAGGGTCAAAGCATTCAAATGTGTCCCGAGAAAGATAATAACCAAAGGTAAAGTGTAAAAGAAAGGGGCATAGAAGGACTGACAGAATAAAAAGTGGATCAATAAAACTGACATCGGGATGTCTCAGTAGTGATGTCTTCACTGTGGGAAAAAAAATAGTTGTTTCAACTTAAAAATTGTAAGTTTAGTCAACTCAAATATCCCAAGTTGCCACTAGTACACATTTCAAGTCGGCTAAACTTAACATTTTAAGGCAGCATGAACACTTACTTTTAAGTGGAAACAACATTTATTTTACAGTGTAATTTAATGAAAGAAGTGCTAAACATCAATCCATTTTGCACAGGTCCTGTCGACTAAAAGAAAACTAGAGTAAATGATAAAGAAAAAAACATGTGCAAAACCATCACACAAAGCAATTTTCGGACGTAAAATTAAAACATAATTTAGCCAAAGAAGAGGAAATTTAGTCAAAGTGGATAATTAGGACAAATTAAAGCAGGAGAAAAAAACATGATGTTCCACTGCCTTTTGCAAATTTGTTAATCTAAAATACGAAGAGAGAACAATTGAGTTTTATATGACATCTTCAAAACAGAGAGATTGTGTTGGACCTACAGTATACATAATATAGGCTATAAAATGAGTGTTTTTAAGCCTGGCCTATAACATTTGTGTTAATGTAACCTATTTACAAACGTAAATACTTTTAATATAATAACAATAATCATTTTTTTAATGGCTTTATAGAACATTATAATTTTGCTAAATGCAGTTTAATATGGGATGAATGTTGCAGAATTTAGAACTAAAGTTAACGTATATTATTATTAATATGTTGTATCATCTCTTTTATTCATATAGTACATTATATAATTAATAAATAAATAAATAAATTAAATATATAATTATAATAAGTAAATTATAATAAGTATATTATATATATAATAATAAGTAAATTAAATTATACTTATATTATAATTATATAAGTAAATCTCTCTCACACACACACACACACACACAAACATAATATTCTAATAAAATGATGTAGGCTAATTAAAATGTAATATGATAAAAGGGAGGATGGGGTCTCGGGGCAGATGCGGGGCTCATATGGATGTAGTGCACTGTTATGAATTATTATGTGTTTCTGCTTCAGAGGAGAACAGACCCGCTGGCTAAACCGAGAAGTCAAAATGTCCTTTGGGACTTTGGCACGATGCAACACACTATTAATTTTCTTTTGGGGTCGTGACTCGTGACAGATAACAGTAGGCTATGACAAGAGCTAGCCTATTTATTTCTACCATTATGGGGACTTTCCATCGATGTTATATTTATAGACTGTACACCAACAGTTAGCAGAAACGTTTCGGCAGATTTACTCATTATTAGTTCTTAAAGGGATAGTACATTCATAATTGAAACCATCATGATTTACCATCATGTTGTTTTAAACCGTGAGTTTCTTTGTTCTACTGAACACACAACATGTATTTTGAAGAATGTTAGTAGGCTATGTTGTCGTTATGCTCTAAATTTATTGAAAATGAACTGACAAACAAAAATGGGCCGTTTGAAAGCATGACCCTCAGATTAGTTTTGTGTCGTCGTCTTAAATTTGACATCTACAAAAATCATACCTTTTTCGTCTGTAATGTGTCATTACGTGTAGTTTATTGTCAGTCTTCTTCGCTCGAAGCTCTTTGAAGAGTGAATGAAAACACGATGCCTTTATAATAGTGCACAGCACCAAACTTGTTAACATTTCATGTAAGACGATTAAGATCCATATAACAAGTGGCATCACAACATTCTCATAAAAATAAACTGACGGATATGCTGCATTTCACTAATAAGCACATTAAACAGGACCCATAATCTCTACTGGTAGATGTTAGACGTAAACACTTTAAAATGGCAGGTTTATAGAATTAGAAGCCTTTCCTTTTTCATTTCCAAGTTATTTTTTATGATTCTTTTTAGGCAATAGAGACCCCCAGTGGGCAAAATGGGAATTAAACATTTTTTTTTTCAACTGCTCTAAATTCAACGCTCATGATGTAGAAAAAATGTAAAGCGAACATGACATAAATAGACACTAAATTAAAAATCAAGAAAATGTTTTATCAAAAAAGTTACAAAAGGGGTTTCCGTTCTTTCCATGTAAAGACAAACTTGACTGGAGCATCACCAAAAACACCTAGTTTGAGGTAATTCTTTCCCATATTCAGTTGATATGTTTCCTTGTAGAGTTTCTCAAAGCGTCACAGTGGTGAAACGGGTCAGTCAGGTCGATTGTCCTCCAATCACCCGCAATATCTCCTTCTGTATCCGGACGTCCTGTGTGTTTATGTTAGCATCTCCTACCTGACCGTCCTCGTACCTGAGGAATGACACACCAAGAACATGCTAAAGCATATACCCAGCAAACAAAAGTTTGATCAAATGTTGTTTAATTTTCCAATAAAAGATGATTTGTAACATTAAATGACTCATATAAGAAATAAAAATAAATACTAAGAAAGGCAATTGTATATACAATTACGCACAATGGAAATACAAAGTGAATATAATTAAAAATTAAATTGAATTAATAAAATAACAATAAAGTTAGCAAAGAAGATACTCACACAAAAAAGAACCGTGTGCAGACGTGATCAGAAATCGGGCAAACCCAAATATTTCCATGTTTCTGTAGATCTTTGGATGTTATTACTGTTGAAAAAAAATTTAATAAGGCACTTACTATTAGTAAAAAATCTCTACAATGATTTGAATGACATAATTTGTAGTTCCAGGTATTATTAACATCATACCCTCACACAGAGCAACGCAGTTCAGATTCCGACTCTGAAGAAACCTTGAATGTACGGGTCGAGACTGCAAAAGAAAAATGACATATTTAACACAAATACATACAATACAAGAAAGTAAGAAGTGTCTTCCCTTTAGCTGACAAACTAGTGCAATCCCAAAAGTGAACAAATAACACTTATATGACTCTGCTTATATTGTTTCCAATCAGGTTCAAGTTCAACTCACCTAGTACGATTAACTACAGAATGCACCTGTAATACATCCGAATCAGTCCAATCTCCACAGATAGAGTTAATACCTGTAAGACAGTGTTGACCCGGTTGTAGTGCTGTACTAATTCCTCTTTAGTAGGCATATGGTGCTGTCCTTTTCCCATTCCTGCACACAAATACATCACCATTAATTAACACCTCAGTAAAACATTCAAAATTAGTTCAAATACTTCAGAAAAGTTTCTTTAAAAACATAATCCGGCAGTTGTATTGATGGCACTTGGATATAAATCATAGTAAAAAAATGATTATCATATTCGAATATTATTTATAAGGGGGTTTGTTTCAAAGTTTTTGATGCCAAGCACCCTCAAAACGTTTGATACCTTTGCGAGGGGCCTCCTCCTTAGAATATAAAGGCAGCTGTATGTTTTAGTACATGAAGATACATTTATGTGAGAAAACCATTTATTAACCATTTAAAAAAACATGTTGTTTTCTAAGTGACTTTAATCCCGATGAGTATAAATGATTTATAATTACTTTTTACAAATAAAAAAATAACTTATGGTTACACTTTATTGTGATTAATCTCATAATCTGAGCGGATTCTAAAAATATATAAATAATTTACATTTATTGTGATTAATAATCACACAATCTGACCAGTTCCTATAGAAAATACTAATAATTTATATTTATTGCGATTAATCTCATAATGTCTGACCAGTTTTTAATTTTTAAATATATATATATTATAAATATATAAACAATATAAATAATATATATATTTATTTTAATTAATCTCAATCTGATATGTTTTTAGAAAAGAAAAATTATAGATATATTGTGAATAAACACAATCTTGTGAAAAAAAATATTTTTTAGTATAAATAATTTATATTTATGGTAATTAATCTGACCAATAATATCAGACCAGTTTTTAGAAAATGATAAGTCGAAAATGTAAAATTACTGCATTAAACATTTAATTAATATCTTACACAATTTCAATATGTTTTTATTTCTCTCAAGTTGTCTGTGGACCCACTTGCAGCCATGGTGCATGTCTAGAAAATCATCACTCTAAACAATGCTGGGTTGTTTTAACCCAGAATTGGGTAAAATATGGACAAACTCAAATGTTGGGTTAAAAATGTCATTTAAAATTAACCCAACTTCAACTTTCACTTTCAACAGTAAATTTTTATTACATTTTTAACCCAAATTTGGGTTGAAATAACCCGGCATTTTTTAGAGTGTGGTATTTCCATGGTCCCTGTCCCAAATTGTCTCTCAAAATGTTCAAAACGATTTACTTTTCGATGCATATCTTAAACAAAAATTGCACCAAAGACTCCTACCTGAGTATCCAAATGAGATGCTGGAGATGGGGCTGAGGTAGATGCCCTTCCCATAGGCCGCCCCATGCAGCTTGTGTCAAAGAGAACAGAAAGAAATATTGGCCAAGGCCCAATGTGCTAAGTTGGAAATACATGGTAGGATAACCGTGATTACCTGCAGTTTCGTGTAGGAGGCATTTACAAGTCCATTTCGTAGAATGGAGTGCCAGTTTTCAATATGAGAACCACTGAAGATAGAGAACCAGGGATTAGTCACAAAAGTGAAGATTTTCATTATGCTCCAGGCTGGTTTATGTTAGTGATCATGATATGATCTCACTGAAAAGCAAACGTGCTGCCGTGGAGTTTTCGGGCGGTGCGAAAGCGGGCCTCTTTGGCAGGAGGACTGCTGAGGAGCAGGAACTGATGGGAGGTGTGCATGAACTTCAGTTGCTGGAAGCACAAAGACGGAGGAGTGAGACAGAGGAAATAAAGGTTTAGTCACAGAGAAAATGTGATCAAACGCCCTTACCCTGCTGGAGGGGAGCTTGACAAAGTGAGACCTGTTGCTGGATATAATCCTGAGAAGAAAAAGAAGATTAAGGGTCATCACGATGACAGGAAATAAGGAGAGAACAACAGCTTCACTCACCACTGTAGCAGAGGATGTGCAAGCGGGTCCATTTTGTCCATCTGTTTCTTTATTTCAACATAAGGGCCCTGTAAAATATAAATTTAGGTGTCACTCATTTCCTTATCAAGGACTATGGATGGTCTATAAAATGTGAACGTTGATGTAGCTATTGGGAGTCACAGTCATATCTCAAATAGCGTTGGCATTTTACAAATGACTCACTTGTGTTATTTCTCGGATTGACGTGATGCTGTCTAATGCTCTCTGCAGCCGCTCGTAACTTCTTTTCTATAGGTGAAGAAAGTCACACAGTCATTCTAAACAGGAAATTCCAGAATTCTAAAACTGAAATTAGAAACGTTTTGTTTGGTAAAGAAGCTACCTTCGGATTGAAGGCCAGAGACTTGGGGTCATGAGGGTCAACGACAGAGGGGTAAGGGTCAAAGATAATGCTTTTACGGGCAGATTCAAGTGCAGCACGACACATTGCCACCAGCAGGTCCACTACCTGTATAAAACAGTCAAAAAGTATTTTAAGCTCAACGAGGCTACATTTATTTGATCAAAAAATACACTAACAGTAATATTGTGAAATATTATTAGAATTTAAAATATATACACAAAAATGTAATTTATTACTGTGATCATTACTCCAGTCTGATCCTTCAGAAATCATTCTAATATGGGGATTTTGTACTCAGTTATTGATAATTGTTATGTTGAAAACAGTGCTGCTTAATATTTTTGTGGAAACCGTGATAATTGATACGTGATAGAAAATTCAAAAGAACAACTTTTATTTTAAATAGAAATATTTTGTAACATTATAAATGTCTTTACTGTCACCTCCTTGCTGAATAAAATGATAAATTTCTTATTTTAAAAATGATGCTGAAAATCCAGACACCAAAAGAATGAATAACATTTTAAAATCTATTCAAATAGAAAATAGCTATTTTAAACTGCAATAATGTTAGTATCACTGTTCCTGTATTTTGATCAAATAAATGCAGCCTTGGTGATTTGATATAAAACCATCTTATATAACAACAATAGAAGTCTATGGTATCATGGTATGGCTTGATTTAGCTAAGTGAAGTGTGTGTGATACCTCAGCTCCAGTGGCTACATCTTCCGCAGCTCCTGACATGACGCCCAGAGTGTTGAAGGAGAACACGCACAGTTCTCTCGTACAAACAGCAGGCTGAACGACACAATGAGAAAATAGATTGTGTTTCTTAATACACACGTACTGGTGTATTTTAATGGAGATTTCAAAGTATGTGTTGTACCTTGAGCATGGAGCCATTCTGAAAGACATGCTGTTCATCACAGACCACGCAATAATCGTTCAGAGTTGGGATCCTTTGTTCTGAGTACTTCATAACCTAGAGGACAAAAAAGGATAATTAGGTAAATTTAAGGTTAAATAGTTGTAGGAATAAAACAGCATGAAAGAATGCAAGAAATAAGACCAATTGCGATTCATTATGCAAATTTTAGATGTGTTTTGTATTTAAACGTAGAATGCATTGAATAACGTTGAGGTTTACCTGGACGAGGAAGCCGTACTCCAGGGTCGGGATGCTCTTGCAGTGCATGAGCGCTTGTGAGGAGAAGAAGAGTTGAATGAGCTGCCTGGTGGTGATGTGTACTGTGGATCTCGAGCCTGGGACGGCCACAGTCTGTTATAAAAGCACTGCGTCAATCATTTGATTTGACATAAATAGTTTAATAGATTAATATACACTCACCTAAAGGATAATTAGGGACACCTGTTCAATTTCTCGTTAATGCAATCAGACCGATTGATTCAAAGAGCAACTTTGACTGAAACAACCACTCGTTACAACCGAGGTATGCAGCAAAGCATTTGTGAAGCCACAACACGCACAACCTTAAAGTGGATGGGCTACAACAGCAGAAGACCCCACCGGGTACCACTCATCTCCACTACAAATAGGAAAAAAGGCAACAATTTGCAAGAGCTCACCAAAATTAGACAGTTGAAGACTGGAAAAATGTTGCCTGGTCTGATGAGTCTCGATTTCTGTTGACACATTCAGATGGTAGAGTCAGAATTTGGGGTAAACAGATTGAGAACATGGATCCATCATGCCTTGTTACCACTGTGCAGGCTGGTGGTGGTGGTGTAATGGTGTGGGGGTGTTTTATTGGCACACTTTAGGCCCCTTAGTGTCAATTGGGCATCGTTTAAACACCACGGCCTACCTGAGCATTGTTTCTGACCATGTCCATCCCTTTATGGCCACCATGTACCATCCTCTGATGGCTACTTCCAGCAGGATAATGCACCATGTCTCAAAGCTTGAATCATTTCAAATTGGTTTCTTGAAAATGACAATGAGTTCACTGTACTAAAATGGCCCCCACAGTCACCAGATCTCAACCCAATAGAGCATCTTTGGGATGTGGTGGAACAGGAGCTTCGTGCCCTGAATGTGCATCCCACAAATCTCCATCAACTGCAAGATGCTATCCTATCAATATGGACCAACATTTCTAAAGAATGCTTTCAGCACCTTGTTGAATCAATGCCACATAGAATTAAGGCAGTTCTGAAGGCGAAAGGGGGTCAAACACAGTATTAGTCTGCTGTTCCTAATAAACCTTTAGGTGAGTGTATACAAACAGACAGTGTGCTTGTGTGTGTGTGTGTATATATATATATATATATATAATATAAAAAATGCTGTTCTTATTAACTTTCTATTGATCAAAGAATCCTGAAATAAATGCATCACAGTTTCCACAAAAAAAATTAAGCGTTAATATTAATATTAACATTAAGAAATGTTTCTTGATTTCTGAAGGACGTGACAGTGATGAAATGTGATATCATGATATCAATGTGATGATGACATGTTTAAACGCACTTGTCCAATTGGGTTGGAGGTGTGCAGATCTCCTTTGGTGCAGGACATGGAGCGGCTCATCAAGCGGGTCACTCTCAACTCTTGTCCTGCTGGCCTTGCTTTCACCCCAGGGCCCTGAATTAGAGGAACACTGGAGCACCTGTAGCCGTTAACATGTAACACTGTTATTATAACTATTAGGATATTTGGCACATATTTTTCACTCTCTAGATCAGTGGTTCTCGACCTTTTTTACTCCAAAGTCCTTCTTCTCCAAATCAATACTGCAAGCAGTTCTATGAATATGCAAATCAGCCCCGCCTCCACTCACTCACACCAGCTCAGTTGATTACACAGTGACGTGATTGGTTACAAGGTAGCTTGTGAATTCTTTTTTTTTTTTAAATATATATTATTTTGAGGTTCCCCTTGGGTGATCACTGAGGCTAGTGGGCCGTGGCCCCCTGGTGAAGAACCACTGCTCTAGATTGGATCTTATCTTACTTGGTTATTGGTGAGAAGATGCTGAGTCCAGCTCTGAACTTCTTGATGGTTCCTCCAGCCTTAAACCAGCTGTGTCTCTTCCTTTGTTGTGCGTTCAGGAAATCGTTGCTGAGATGTTTCCATTGATTAGATACAAAAGTGCAGAGGATTCTGGGAAAAGACATCATTATTTGTTGGCGTAATCATTACCGAGGCATATGAAGCATGTCAGTTTGGACAAAATAGAATAGAAATAGAAACACAGCTCACCTTTTAAGCTGCACCCCAAGGCAGAAACCATCTTTACAAGTTGGCTGGAACACCTCCACAGTGGGTTCTTAAAGAGGTGGAGATGGTGTCAACAGATTTAAGTGGAGTCACTTCCTGTCTTTCGTAACTAAAATAGTTACTCACCTGGTCCATCCAGATACTGGGAGAGGGAGAAATGCAGGCGTAAAATGATTGGCTCTGTTCTACTGACCTTCCATGCTGACGCCACCTCCTCCTGTAGAATGCAAACATTTTTTTACTAGCATTATAGGTTATATATATATATATATATATATATATATATATATGATTAGTTCATTTCATTTTTAATTTGAGTTAAAAATATATTTTTTTGTACATCAAGCTAAGCTCAATGAAAATGTTGCATTGGGAACTAGCTGTAAGGAAATACGTTTTTATATTTTATTTTAGTTAATGTTTACTTTATTTCATGTAACAAAAGTCATTTTTATGGTTTTAGTTTTAGTTAAAGTTAACTATAATCGCCCTGAGTAGGGGATGTGAACTTTTTCCTACTTGATGGGCATTTCTGCCCTTTTTCAAATGGTTTATTTGGAATATGTAAAATATAGAAATGATATTAAAGTAAGTTCCAAAAACTCTTACATCCAGGAAGCTGACATTAATGTGAAGGTCAATGTCCACATCGTCAATGGTCTCATAATCCCTAAAAAATTAAGAGAGCAGGTAAAAATTCCAGTTACATTGATGGTGAACAATTTTGTGGACAGAGGCTTCCCAACCAAGCACTGTAAAAAAAAACTGGATACAATTAGATATAACAACTTAAAATTTGTTGAGACAACTTAAATATCCAACTTAACTAAAGTTAATTCAACTTAATTATTTTAAGTCAAGCATTTTAAAGTTGAAAAAAACGCATTATTTCTTATTCTAGTATTGCATTTTTATTTGTGATAAACAATCATAGCAATCAGTTTTTCCAGTGTAATAATATAATAAAATAATCATGAACAATAACCTCAAACACAGTAGAAATGACATGATCCTCATATACAGCGTAGCTGATTTCCTTTTATTCCCATGTTAGCATTTGTTGAAGAATTGTTGAAGCTGGGTCAAAATGTACCTGACAAAAATGGCACTTTCAGAATAGATGTCCTTCACTGCACCAACATCGATGTCCAGCTGCGGGTGTCGACTCAGGTCAGTGGCATAATGACCCTGCATAGAAACTTGCGTAAGAGTCATCTACAATGTACAAGGATACATTTCATGTCTATTGAGGATAATAAATATAAGTAATAAAAATAAAAAGTTTTATTTAATGACAATAACCCTTCCTGTACAGAACGAAAAACTTCCTGCAACTAAAAAATGGTGCATGTGACAGGCATCTTATGGTGTTTTTTTTAAATACATTATTGTAAGGGATCTTTAGTTTTATTCCAATAATGTATCTAAAATAACATGTCAAGTCAAGGAGTATACTAATTAACTAACTATCAACTATGTTGGGTACATTGTTATAGTTTGCAATATATTTATGTTATATATATTTATTTCAGTTCAAATATATGTTCAAATGACATTAACCTGACCAAGAAAATAGCATGTGGTTGGCCTGCAATTGAAATTATGAGTCAAAATAGTGAAATTGTCTACTAAGCTACCTATAAACTAGTAGAGCCAATTCTTAGATAACATATACTGTCCCGGCTCTATGTGATTATGTCCACTGATGATAATGAATTGTTTGCCATAGATCGTTTTTTTATTATAATTTAACCTGCTTCTATGTGTCAGAGGAGACACATAGTGTATGCATGAGTTAGCAATGTGTCCAGTCAACTATGTTTTTTAATTTTTAATTTTTTTTTTTTTTACAAATAAATATAACTAGAATGCTGCTTCTCGTGCCCTTTCATGGTGTATTTTATATCCACACAGGTTGGAGTTTTGCATAAAATTACAGAAATCAACTTTAAGGCATATTTATGGTCAAAAAAAGCTCCTGTCCTTAGTGAATGAAACCATTCTTTCATTATAATATCAAAATCATGTTTAATGATTTAGCATGCAGTTATGTTACATTGATGCTGAACTAAAACCAATCATTACTCATTTACTCATTTCTAGGAGCTCAACCAAGTGAAAATAATGTCCCGATTGATATAAAGAGAGGACTGATACTCTTCATTTTGCCAATGAATCTGAACCAAGTTCAGGTAATCTGAAAAACTGGAGCCATCTGCTGCTCCTCACACTAGGGAGCTGCCTTTAAACCTACACTAATCCCATGAAAACCCCACAATGCACTTTGGTAACCCCAATACACTCTACATTCAGCCACTGACGTATGTAGATGAGCAAATGTAACAAATTATAGATAAAATCCATGTATAAATGAACAAAACTAGCTTTGTTTACTGATGTAGCTAGTTAGCTTTAGCTTGTTTCTAATAGATTGTTTGGTAATATGCTAACCTGGGCGCCGTAGATGAAATCCTCACCATCGCTGTCACCATCCGAGTCCTCGTCGCTCCAGAATTGCTCACCGATGCTCTGAAAAAGATATCAGGGGTCAATCACATTCACAGCTAATTTCCCCTGTGAAGCACTAACTCATTACCCATCCCCCATTCATTAGACACTGAATAGCCCTTGTCAGTCAGTCAGTAATCTACTCAACGAGGTGAGTGTGTCAGTAGGGCAGCCTTCATCTTAGATCATCCGCTTGGTCTGGTTATACTGTCCGTCAAGGCGTGTTATTTGCGAACAGTGCGTTAGATAATAGTTAGCATGTTTGTTTTCCCTACCATGCTGTTCATAGATGCTGCTCAACTGAGTTTCCTCTGCCACATTCATCCATTCCAGCGAAGTGTGGTTTGGGTAGGTTGGGAATTGTTTGGGAAGTTGAACAAAGCCGACTGAAAGGCTGTGCTCATTTATTGGGGTCCATTAGCAAAGTCATCTCCATAGCAGTCTGTGACATTCATTAAACATACATTTAGTTCATTTGTGTCACCACATATTGACTTTGTTACAAAACACTTAAAATGTGATTGCATGTATGTATTTTATATGTAGGATTACATTCATTGATTTATTTTTAATATGTTTTTTTAAATATCAAATACAGTATTTTTTATGAAAAATAATGTGGACACTGTATAAGTCCATTGTTTATGTTCTTTAGAGACGTCATTTGTCTTTGTTAATTATCCTGTACACCTGTTGGATGTTCTGATGTTTTCTTTAAACAATAAATGAATGAACATAACATGAGCACAAGAATCCATCAAATATTAAACTAGCTATACGTTTGCAGTAGTTCTGCACTGTAAAAGAAAATTCCAGTCTTACCTCTTGAAGACAAGGCAGATGCTTTAAACGAGGTTTGTATGGCATAAGCTTAACAAAACATCCCAAAATGCTCTACACAAGGAAGCGTGTGTATTTATAAAGTGCGTTGGCTGACACAAAGAGTCTTAATTAGAAATGAGTACCCCTATTGTCTAACGTCACTGTCTCTCATCTGGCTTGCTTTTCTCGCTGTCTCTGCTGTCTGCTTTCTCCCTGACAACACCCGACAGCTCGGGCATGCTCAGTGTGTGCCGCCCGGGTCATGAGACCGGCAGCTGACAGCCAGTGTGTGTAGTAGCAGGAGGGAGGGGGAGAGCTGAAAAGACATGCCTGGTAGATCATGGAACAGAAGATCAAATGCAACCCCCCTGCATGTCATGACCTGATATTTTCATCTCTTAATGCATGCTGTGTTATACACACGACACGCGTGTGAGTGTGTGTCATTCATTAAACAAAGGGCTGATCTGTTGCTGTATTCTGTTCTATTCTATTGTGCTGAGTTGTTTTCTATTCTGTTGTTCTATTCTATTCTTTTGTATTATTCTATTAAGTTTCTATTCTATGCTATTCTTTATGGCGAGTTAAATTCCAATTTGTTCCATTTTTTTCTGGTGATCTATTCTATTGTGTTTTATTGTATTTCATTCGATTATTTTTCTTAAAAATTCGTTTCTGTTTTGTTATTTTGCGGTGTTGAGTTCTATTGTATTGTATTAAGTTTAATTATATCCTATCCTATTCTATTCAGTTTTTTTTTGGCGTGTTAAGATCTATTCTATGCTATTCTTTATGGCGAGTTAAATTCCAATTTGTTCCAATTTTTTTCTAGTGTTCTATTCTATTGTGTTTTATTGTACAGTATTTCATTCTATTATTTTTCTTATAAATTAATTTCTGTTTTGTTCTTTTGTGGTGTGTTGAGTTCTATTGTATTGTACTAAGTTTAATTATATCCTATCCTATTCTATTCAGTTTTTTTTTTTGGCGTGTTAATTTCTATTCTATGCTATTCTTTATGACGAGTTAAATTCCAATTTGTTCCATTTTTTTCTGGTGTTCTATTCTATTGTGTTTTATTGTATTTCAATCGATTATTTTTCTTATAATTTTGTTTCTATTTTGCGGTGTGTTGAGTTCTATTGTATCGTATTAAATTTAATTATATCCTATCCTATTCTATTCATTTTTTATGGCGTGTTAAGTTCTATTCTATGCTATTCTTTATGGTGAGTTAAATTCATATTTTTTTCTGGTGTTCTATTCTATTGTACTTTATTGTATTTCATTGTATTATTTTTCTTAAAAATTCGTTTCTGTTTTGTTCTTTTGTGGTGTGTTGTGTTCTATTGTATCGTGTTAAGTTTAATTATATTCTAGTGTTATATTAAATTTTTCCTAGTGTTCTATTCTATTGTGTTTTATTTTATTTTATTATTTTTCTTATAAATTTGTTTCTGTTTTGTTATTTAGCTATGTGTTGAGTTCTATTGCATTGTATAAAGTTTAATTATATCCTATCCTATTCTATTGAGTTTTATTCTAATCTGTCCTTGTGTGTTGAGTTCTATTGTGTTGACTTGTGTCCTATTCTATGTGCTCTTCTAGTCTTTTTTGGTATCTCTGTTCTATTTATTTTTTTCTGTTCTGTTCTTGAGTTGAATTCTATGTAATTATGTGTTCTTTTTCTAGTTAGTTATTTTTATGGTGTGGTAAATTCTGTTCTATAAAGTTTTATTATATTAAATTCATTTATGGTGTGTTAAGTTGTATGCTATTGTTATCTATTCTGTTGTGTTGTTTTATTATATTCTGTTATTTTGTAGGTAAATTCAATTCTGTGTTCTGCTCTTTTTGTGGGTTCTACTCTATTGTTTTTTATTATATTGTGTTCTTTTATTGTGTGATAAGTTCTCTTGTGTTGAGTTTTATTCATAGACAGTAAAAAATATTCTACGCTTTTATTTCTTATATACTATGGTTTTATTCTATGCTTTTATTTCACGAACATAATGAGAGGCAAGTGCAAATCATAAGTAACCATAGAAACAAACAAGGGTATAATCAGTAATAAGGAATACGAAATTATACAAAGCAGAGTAAAAAAACAAACAAACAGCATATCAAAGAAAGGGTCAATAACGTAAAAGTTATATTTTATTCTATTAAATTCTATTGTATTGTGTTCAATTCTATTTTGTTGTGTTTTGTTTGTTGTTTAATTGTATTGTATTCTATTCTTTATGGCATATCACTGGGCATTGGTATTACACTAAAAATGAATTGGCTATAAAACTAACTATAGCACATTAGCCTGGCAATAGCACATGAACAAGCGATACATTTTACAGCAATAATGTTTGAAAGATTATGAATTTTAAAACACTTTAAAACATTTAGATGAATTGACCTGGAGGGCCTCAGCCCTCAACAAATCATACCTTCCTGTTCCAGGTATGTTAAGCTGCTCAACAAAGTCATTTTTATAATTTATCACTTTAACAAGAACTTTGAGTGGATAAAAATAGGTTACATTGTGACAGTACCTCATCATTTAGTCATTACGGCGAGTGGGGAACAACACAGGAGATCTGAAAGAGATGGATGGCGGTGGAGACATCCGAGAGAGATGGAGAGAGGCCCATTTAACTGTACAGAGCAAGCACTGCAAAAGAGATCATGACACAAATACTTAGCCTGTCAACAGCCAAACCCATCCAATTTGTATCATGTTCACGTTACACTGGGGACGTTATCTGTTGACATACTCTATAGCTACAGATGGAATCACAATCATTGCTTTGCAAAAAAAAAAAAAAATTGACAGTTTATGTTATATATTTTACATAAGTAACATGGTTTGTGTGTTTTACCTATGATCTCAGACACAACATCCTGGCAACATCTGTAATTATCCTCGTCTCAGACACCTGGTAATGTTGGTCCTAAAGCAGATACTGCAGAAATAACATTAACAATATTGCATTGTCGCTGTGGACACTACAGATGCACCAAAAAGAATTTGGATACTTTTAAAGGGATATTTCACTTTGAAATAATTTTACCTCAAGGGCATCCAAGATGTAGGTGTCTTTGATTCCACAGTAGTTTCAGTTTTGATCTTTTTAGGTCAAACCGTTTGTGTCTATCAGTCATATAATGGACGTTTATGGGGTCCACCTCAAAGAGCATGCACAGAGAAGTCCAAATTAAACATGATTTCATGACTCGTAAATGTAAGAACACATTGATGGCCTAAGACACGAAACGAGCCGTTTAACAGTATTTATATAGTTTTTACCTCTTGTAACCACAGCCATGTCCAAGTGATCTGAGGGCGCAGGTGCTTTGTGGCTGTGGTTACAAAAGGTAAAAACTATATAAATACTGTTCGTTTTCTCACACAAACTGCTTGTTTCATGTCTTAGGCCATCAATGTGTACTACTTACATTTACAAATCATTGAATCATGTTTTATTTTGACTTCTCTGTGCATGCTCTTTGAGGTGGACCCTATTGACCGCCATTATATGACTGATAGACATGGACGGTTTGACCTAAAAATATAAAAATTGAAACTAGGGTGGAAACAAAGACACCTACAAATTGGATGCCCTTGAGGTAAGCTAAAACATCCCAACAATTTATTTCAAAGTGAACTATCCCTTTAAGTCACAATTTAGATGTTAAAGGGGCTATGCACACATTTTTATGTTTCACTCGCTTTCTTATTGTCAAAGTTTGAACAGCTTGAAATGAAACTTAAACAACAACTTGCCTGACTCCCTAGGTTGCCTGAAAGGTTGCCTGGGGACGAATTTTTTTTCTAGTTCAAAATGTATTTATTTATTTATTTTTTTAATGCCAAAGTATCAAAAAATACAATTAGAATGATGTTCGTCGGGACGTTTTTGCCAGGAAAATCAAAAGCATGCCATTTATTTAGGCTACTTCATCTGTCGACATGATGGCGGTGCTTTAAACATATCCACATTGCTATGAACAGATGCTTTCTCACCCTGTCATTTTTGTTGCGTTTAGTTACACAGTCTAAAAACGTTGCGCTCAGCAGCGTATGGATGTACTGTATATACTATACCTCACATGCACCAGAGACAGCTGACCTCTGAACCTGATGGTTCTAAAATGATGGATGATCTAAAATGAGGACAACAAACCTTATTTCCCAACATCTGGAGATGCAAAATAATAAAGCTGTGTAGAAACAGAGTATAGAGAAAATAACTACTGGACAAACTGTTCCACAAGAGCAATGCTGACTGCTGTGTATTGTGTGAGTAGTCAGGAGACACTTACAGACAGTAGTTGTCCATGGAGTTAGCCTGATGGTTTTTATATTGTCCACTAGAGGGCTGTGTGTTCAGACTCATCCACTTTTTTGATCTCTAATAAAAGAAAATGAAAAAGAAAAGAAAAATCAGATTACTAATTTTACCACATGTTCACAAAGAAAGCAAATCTTTCTGACAATTAATGTATATTTTAAAATTTTAGAAAATATTTATTTTGCATATTGGCCCATTAATATCCCTCACTTCCCAATGATTTTGACACAGTTGTGTTAATAATAATCACTTCCAATAATAATTAATTGATTGAATTGAATTTAAAGCTACACTATGTAATTTTTCGCTTAAAAAATGTTTCATGGTGTAAGCTGAAACATATTTGATATTTACAATTTAAAAAAATATACATCAATAAGTAATGTTCATGTTCTTACCAGTCTGTAGTGCCTGTTAAATACATATGAAACTGCAACCCATGTGCATACCCATGTAAAGAAATATCTAGGTGTCCATTACTTACTGCCAATGGTAAAGGGTTTCCTTGAGACATGTTCTCCCTATGACAGTGAACTTGGACTGTGCATGATTGCTAAAATGTTTGGTTGCCTTGAAGCAGTCATTTTGGCTTTAAAGTTGATTTGTTTGTTGTATTCCACTTCTGATGTTAGTTGATGTCATGCAAAACAAATATTCACATTTAGAATTTAGTACACTACAATATCTCTCACATGCATCCGTCTATGCTTGCATAGGAGCACTCCTTCTTTAGGAGTGAATAAAAAGATAGACAACAGGATTTTGCATGAAACTAAAACAAAAAAAAATTCTTGCAACATTTGGTAGTTAAAGTTGGCAAGAAATAAAACACAATAGTGTTTGATGTATAGAGCGAGTGAAACGTATTTTCGAACAATAAAAAATGTAGTGGCAGACTTTATTGTGTCCATTGGGAATTGATTGAATGGTTGTGGTTTGCTATTGGTCGATCTCATGTGAGTGACAGGTTGCCCCGCTCTTACGCCAGTAAACACGTCATCAGAAAGAAGAAATAACTCTGAAACAAGAAGGGGAAGTGTTTTTGATTAAAGATGAGTAAATACGTGCACGGATAAATAATTTATAATAAATCTTACAAATTAAGAATTGTCCATTTTGATTTAACGGTGGCTTTGAAAGCAGGTAGAATTAGTTACTGTGGTTACTGTACACCTGAACTAATTTTAGACAGGAAGCTATGGACATTTAAAGGTCACCCATATGCCAACTGTTACCATCTATCCATCAACTTAAAGGGTAAGTATGTGTAGTGAATTTAATGACAGAGTAATTATGACAATACACGCAATATTTTGATATAGACCATTTCACAAGATGTGAACAACACTGGTCCAGAAACACTTCCTGTTTCAGTTTGTAACTGTTTTCTTTATTTCACATGTAAAGAAAACATCTTAAAGATGTTTGTTTAACTTTTTGATTCAGTTTTAAATGTTCTGTTGGTTGTATTTTATCCCAGCTTTTATGTAGTGTTAAAAAACTGAAACAGGAAGTGCTTCTGGACCAGTGTTGTTTACATCTTGTGAAATGGTCTATAATATATGCAAAACTTCAGATGATCTGACCTTTCATGATCTGTGGAAATGGCATACAGAGTGGGCATCGAATCAAATGAGCAAGCCTTTCTATCATGGGCATCAAAGTTTCAGCTGTAGGCCTTGAGCTATTATTAGTACTCCAGATGCCAGTAATGGCTGGTATTTATGAAATGACATGAAGGAGTGGTGAGGGTGTTGGGGGACTGTTTACTGTTCTTTTCATTGAGTGAAACAGGATCATACAATACTCTGAACAGCAATACAAAATCAAAATGGCAAGCAAAATTTAAATCTTTCAACATGGGAATTTGAATTCATAATTCGCTTTTAGTTCGTTAAATCCCAAAATAAAAACATCACACTTACTTCAGATGACGGTCTTAAGTTCATTCCTATTTACTTTCAGGTGGCGTCTGATTAACTTCATTCGCTCAAGATGAAATAACACCTAATACATAACAGAAGTATATACATATAATCAATATATTTCGTATTATTAATATTTAGGGCTGTGCAAAAGTTAATTGCGATTAATCGCATCCAAAATAAAAGTCTCTGTTTACATAGTATATTTGTGTGTGCTGTATATAATTATTTTGTATATATAAATACACACACATGCATGTATATGTTTAAGAAAATGTGTTATTCCTATATAAAATATTTATATTTGTATAATATAGATTATGTATTTATATATATATACAGAATTTAAGCGCAAATAATTCTTAAATATATACATGCATGCATAGGTATTTATATATACAAAATAATTATATACAGCACACTCAAATATATTATGTAAAACAGACTTTTATTTTGGATGCGATTAATCGCAATTAACTTTTGCACAGCCCTATTAATATTATTAATGTAATAATCATGCGCTGCATTGAAAATACCGAACTATAATATCCATCCGATCCTGTCGGAAGAACACGCAGAGCCTGTGGGAAGTAGTGCCGGTCAGTTCAGACTGGATAAGTTCAGACGGTGGCGGTGATAGAGCTCAGAAGTTCTGACCTGCAGGCGTTCATCTTCTGAGGTAGGAGGACAGAGGATCTAAACAGCGAAGATCAAACTCACTAGATGCTTATTTCGACCTGAAAACAGGCTTTAAATAGACGTTTTAACCTCTAAAATAAATGTATTTGAACCATTCCATAAATATAATTAGACATACATACTTACAGGCGCATTTTGGAGATATGGTTATTTATTGACAAATTACACACACTACTAGAATATGTTTAGTCAAAACTTTAGCATATTCTGATGTTTATGGATATTTGATGTTTGTTTTATATGTATTAAAATATATTCTCGAAAAAATATATATATTGTTTTGTATTAGGCTCATTCAACATTAGTCGGTGATTATTGTACATAACATCATTTAATATGTATGTTCATTAATAATAATGTACATTTTTACATAATGTAGACATGTACATTTTAACCGTAGTGAAAGTTAACATAATTCAAATGTACTAAATTGCAACTTCATCAATACAGATGCGTAATAACAAATACACTTAAATACATGACAAACAAGTTTCAATAGAAATTACATAAAGCATATTTTAGAATACAATTAAAATGATAAAATTCCATATGAATAATTGTGCACTTAAGTCCTATGGGTCTAAAAAACACTCTAAAGTTCAACTAATGCCATTTAATATAAATGTACACTTTAATAGATTTTCATTTAATTACGATTAGCATGCAATTAAGTGTCAAAAACAAACATTAACACTAGTATATTCTTTTAATGTACATTATTTTTTGTAAAAAGTTATTTTTTCTTTTTCTTTCTTTAATAAAAAGCTCAACATAAACAGTATCCTTACGTAAGCCACCCAAACATGCTTTGTCCATGTTTCTTCCAGGAATTTCCCAGTCGCAGCTCCAGCCATGTCTCAGACGAAGACTACAGATTCTGCCTTATTTCAGCAGCAGCAGATGCACGCTGCTATGGCAGAAACCTTCCTGGAGCACATGTGCTTGCTGGACATGGACTCTGAACCCACAGTGTCTCGCAACACAGGCATCGTCTGCACCATCGGTTAGAGGACCACATTAGGAAGTTCTTAAAGGACTAGTTCACTTTAAAAAAAACTTTTGCTGATAATTTACTCACCCCCATGTCATCCAAGATGTCCATGTCCTTCTTTCTTCATTCAAGAAATTAAGGTTTTTGATGAAAACATTCCAGGATTTTTCTCCATATAATGCACTTCAGTGGGAACCAAACAGTTCAAGGTCCAAAAGACACTTTCAGTGCAAACTTTAAACTGTTCAAAGGGCTTTTCGATTCCAGACGATGAATAAGGGTCTTATCAAGCGAAACGATCGCTCATTTAATAAATAAATAACAACGTTTGAGTTTTATAAGCTCAAATGCTCGCCTTGCTCTGTTCTGTGACGCACGTTTGTGACTCTCCTGTTCGAACTCGTTTATCACAATTAACAAATTTTTTCCGAGTCATTTGATTCATTCAACGAACGAATTGACTCGGAAAAAGATTTGTTCATTATGATGAACGAGTTCGAACAGGAGAGTCACGAACGTGCATCACAGAACAGAGCAAAGCGAGCGAGAATCATTTAAAGCCCTTTGAACAGTTTGCACTGAAACTGTCTTTTGGACCTTGAACCATTTGGTTCCCATTGTAGTCCATTATATGGAGAAAAATCCTGGAATGTTTTCATCAAAAACCTTAATTTCTTTTCGACTGAAGAAAGAAAGATATGGATATCTTGGATGACATGGGGGTGAGTAAATTATCAGAAAAAGTTTTTTTTTAAAAGTGAACTACTCATTTAATGCAAATGGTCCCTCAAAACCTTAAGGAAAAGTTTCCAACATTTAATTTTTTTCTTAATGCAGGACCTGCTTCCCGATCTGTGGAGATACTGAGGGAGATGATCAAGACTGGCATGAACATTGCACGTATGAACTTCTCCCATGGAACTCACGAGGTACACAATCGCATCTATTCCGCAGTCTATTAATCTTAATTATTAATAATAAGATTTCTTCAAAAGTCTCTCACCCCCTTATAGCTATAGCTATAGACTTTACGTTCGTACTATCGTAGATCCTCCATTATTGGTGCATTTCCCATGTGTCTCTTCAAATGTCACAAGTTGTAAGCTGATCTTGTCAGCCCCTCTGATCCGTCTGCCTACACACGTTATGTAATGAAAGGGATAGCAACCAAAATATAGTCTGAACTATACAGAACCGTACAGACCATTCATGTTTATTCAGATGTAGTTCGGAAGCTGTCAAATGTTAGTGTGGGTCCTTGGAAACATAACCTCTCTCTCCCTGATTCTATATATACCTCTCTGTCTCTGCCTCAAGTCTGCGATTAGACAGACAGGACAGAGACTAGCATGGCGATTGAGCGGTAGACTTTACTGCAAAGACATGTGTCTATCAACTCATGCTGTCAATGGTAACCCCCATTTAAAAATAACCTCTCTTATACTAACTTAAAGTTAAAATTTAAAACCACTGACACTTAATTTTACAGTAACCTTTGTTTCATGCAGTACCATGCTGAAACCATCAAGAATGTCCGTGAAGCCACTGAGAGTTTTGGACCTGGTAGCATTGAGTACAGACCTGTGGCCATTGCCCTGGATACTAAAGGCCCTGAGATCAGGACTGGACTTATTAAGGGCGTAAGTGTGGCGTTTCATTCTCAGATGTCTTTTTCAATATTAGAAACTCTGTTATATGTAGATCTATAGGTCTAATTTCTCATCTATTTGATTTCTTCAGAGTGGCACTGAGGAGGTCAAGCTTGTCAAAGGTAACATGATCAAGCTCACTCTGGATGACAAATTCATGGACAACTGCGATGAGAAAACCCTGTGGTTGGACTACAAGAACATCACAAAGGTGGTGGAGCAGGGGAGCCATATTTTTGTGGATGATGGTCTTGTTTCACTCAAGGTTAAGGAAATTGGTGAGTTCCAAGTTCAATGAATCTCTCCTCCCATTACCACATAACATGTACAACCCTTTTGCACCATAATATAAGTGATGCATCATGGCAGGACTGCCAAATTTCAATGTGTTAACATGGATAAATGTTCCAGGTTCTGATTTCCTGAACTGCGAGATTGAGAACGGAGGCATGTTGGGCAGCAAGAAAGGCGTGAACCTGCCCGGGGCCAATGTTGACCTGCCCGCATTGTCTGAGAAGGACATTAAGGACCTTCAGTTTGGTGTGGAGCAGGGCGTCGACATGGTTTTTGCCTCCTTCATCCGCAAGGCTGCTGACGTGCAAGCTGTCAGGAAGGTGCTCGGAGAGAAAGGCAAGGATATCAGGATCATCAGCAAGCTGGAGAACCATGAGGGTGTACGCAAGTGAGTGATAATATAAATAATATATATATATATATATATATATTAGGGATGCACCAATATGAAAATTTAGTTCGATACGAGGATTCTTTATATTTGAAAGCCGATAACCAATATATATTGACCAATAAATCTAAATCCAAATTTTTATATAATTTTTGAGAGCCTGATTAAAAAAACAAAAGTCTCACCATTAAAAGCCTTGTCCCACGCACACAATTATAATGTTCTCATTATAATTTTATGTAGCCGATATGACATGTTGCATTAACCGTATCTTCCTTTTTTGAAGTGATTCCAATCATATTTCATCATGGTGAACAGTGCTCATTAATAATCCATTATTTATCGCTTTTTATACATCGCCCAAATGTTCTTTTCAGGCCAATAATCATAACATTCAAAATCAACGCATCAAAGAATTCAGAAATAAAATATATATTGGTTTTCACAAAAATATAAAGCAGCACAATCATTTTCAACATTGATATTAATAAGAAATGTTTCTTGAGCAGCAAATCAGCATAGGATCATGTGACACTGAAGACTGGAGTGATATTTATTTACATAGAAAACAGTTATTGTAAATATATTCACGATATGTTAAACAAACAACTAATAGTGTAATGGAAATGATCTGTTCTATGTTGGTTTCATGCAGTGGTGGAGGAAGTACTGAATCTCAGTACTTAAGTAAAAGTACAAATACCCAGATAAATATTTACTTTAGTAAAAGTAGAAGTAACACAATGACAACCATACTTAAGTAAAAAGTAAAAAGTACTTTATTTTAAATGTACTTTAAGTATTAAAAGTAAAAGTACTTGCATAACAATTGATTCTCTTAATGACTATTTTCTAATGATTAATAAAACATTTAATTCTAACTCATTCAACCTAATACTCCTATAATGATGTTCAATAATGATGGAAAAAAATGTCACCATTTCTGAAACAAGCTTGCAATTAGGCAATATCGTGCTTATCCTTACTATATGTTTATAACTATGTTTGGCAGTTAACGCGATTCATTTATGGTGTAATTCTGAACCTCTTGGCTTGCCATAATCCTAACCAAACCAAACATATATTACACATGGTGTGTTTCCTATGCACGTAAAAACAAATTTTCGCGTATGAGTTGCATGATAAACACACTGCGTGCGAGACGCATTTAGTGTGACCGGGTTGATATACTGTATCTATGGCAACCAAACGTCACTGGTGAGACAAACGTGCAACGAACGGATGGTCAGATTACGTTTTGGCAGGGGAAAACTGATCAGAAAATGTAACGAAAATGTATCAGAAGTTGTAGAAATGTAGTGGAGTAGAAAGTATAATAATTGCTGCAAAATGTAACGAAGTAAAAGTAAAAAGTAGGCACCATTTATTCTACTTAAGTAAAGTAAAAATACGTGAAAAATGTACTTAAGTAAAGTAACGAAGTATTTGTACTTCGTTACATTCCACCACTGGTTTCATGGTTTGCCTTTATTCATTATTAGTAGTTAATTATCCCACACCTCTTTCTGTTCTTCCAATTAGCTCAGTGTTATTTAAACCCAGAGTTCTCTATAGTGCTTTATCCTGGATTGTTTGTGTTATGTGGATACGCTACAACCACCCATGCAACATTACAGTGAGTTTGTTGCTCTGATTATTTCTTTATTTGTGTAGGTTTGATGAGATCCTGGAGGCTAGCGATGGTATCATGGTTGCCCGTGGAGATCTGGGTATTGAGATCCCTACTGAGAAGGTGTTCCTGGCTCAGAAGATGATGATTGGTCGTTGCAACAGGATTGGGAAACCAATCATATGCGCCACACAGGTTAGGACTGATACCATGCAGAAGCAAGTGAGCCGGCTCAGTTCAGCGAGCACGAATTGACTGTTGTTCATCCACCGATTTTCTCTTTGACTGTCAGATGCTGGAGAGCATGATAAAGAAGCCCCGCCCCACCCGCGCCGAGAGCAGCGACGTGGCCAATGCCGTGCTCGACGGTGCCGACTGTATCATGCTGAGTGGAGAGACCGCAAAGGGAGAATACCCAATAGAGTCTGTGCACATCCAGCATCAGGTTTGATCAAGAGCGCCCCCTTCTGACTTCTGACCTGATAAGTGTGGCAATGCTAATATTCTAATAACTGTAAGTTTAGCATGTTAAGCATAACAGTCATGTAATACTATCCCAGACCTCTTAACTCTAGAAGCACAGCTAGCAAAACTAAACAGTAGCTTAATGCAATTAAGTGCACTTCTGTTTCGTAAGAGTATGTTAGCTTACCAGGATATGTGCTTTGACATGCTTGTTTCTGTGCCATATGTAATTACGATCACCTGTTGGGCTGCTGTGGCGATGATTTCTTGCATACTAATGAGGATCTGCAACATGCTAGACAGTTCCAGCTTCTTCATTCACTATCAAATGTTCCTTATCAAATTTACCAGCTATCATGTTTTTTTTTTTATCATTATCATTATCAAACGAAGTACATTTCCAGCAATTAAAGTATTCTGGTGGTATCATGATACCAATGACGGTATCAGATGCTAATACTGTGACAGAACACTAAGGGCCAGATTTAAGCCAGCGCAAACCCTCTTTTGCCATTAAAAACTACTGTCAGGATTTACTAAAGACACAAGGTGAAAAATTAGCACTGAAAAGGCTGATCTTATTGCATGTGCATTTGTAGGAGTTTCCCATTCAGATGAAAAATGTATGGGAGGAGAATATTGAATTCTCCTCAATATTCCTTGTTGATTCACTAAGGTTTGCGCTTGTCAATTTACTAGTATTTGCGGCATTATTTAATACTGCTCTTGGTAGAATGACTGCTCTCCTCAGTCATTATGGAAATGATCCGGCTGCATCTGTGTTCATTAATTTGTGCGTCGTCACTGTCAGTAGATAGATCACATGCAGATCTTTCCACTCCCAGTGGCTCTTTTGTGGAATTGCGCTCTAACGCTAATTTAGCCTGTTTAGTAAATCTGGTCCAAGTATATCTGCAACCACATTGGCGAAATTTGGGTGACAAAGACGGCCATTGTCTGTTAATGTAGTGATGCATGAAACACCACTCACATGGAAGTCAAATTCAAACCAACCAGCTTTCTGTTACGCATTAAATTTGCATGAAAAACATGAATCCGAAAGCAAAATCTGTGTGGGAATATCTTGAAATTCCCAATCAATTGGATTCCAGTTAAAATTACTATTAAAATCTATTTATTTATTTTGTCAAATTTTTTTTTACCATATTATGAATGTGAAATCTATTAAATTCCTATTAAATGACTGGATTTCACTGAACAACAGTAAACGTGTCCGCACCTTTAGTCAGAGCTGCATTCGCTTGACAATAGAATAAGGTTGTTGTATCCTCATTTGTTTACATTTTTTGTTGCCTCAGATCGCCCGTGAAGCCGAGGGCGCCATGTTCCACAGGCAGTTGTTTGAAGAGCTTCGCCGTACTTCCCATCTGACCCGTGACCCCACAGAGTCCGTGGCCATTGGTGCAGTGGAAGCCTCCTTCAAGTGCTGCGCCAGTGCCATCATCGTCCTCACCAAGACTGGCAGGTCAGAGACAACCTTTAAAACCCTAAAGTCTTACAGTGGCATTTACACACACACACACACAAACACATAGTTCTAATATTAGGTACAGTAAGCTCAACTCAGTGTTGTGCACATGAGCTAAAGAATGTAAAACTTATGAATGTAAATGCTTTGTACTATGCACCTCCTCTTATGCCATTTTAAGAGAGATTTTAAAACACATAACACACAGTTGTGTAGAAGTTAGCCACATTAAAGAGTCTCTGTCTCTTTGTCATTCTCATACATTATCCGGGTTGCCTTTTGGCTGATCGAAATGCATCTCATTGCGCTGAGCGAGACTGACCTTTGCGAGTCTGATCTTTGCAGGCCTGAACCTTGACATTTCATTGGCTAATTTAAACTCCTTATTCACTTGTCCCGCAGTAGAGGCAAAAGTGCACACTTGCGGGGACTTTTATACGGGAGTACGTGCTTTAGACTGACTCAACCAGAGGAGATCCTATTTCAAACAAGCATTTGAATTACATCTATTTATTCCACAGCTATCTTGAGTATTTGATTCTGGTCGGGTGAATCATGCTGTCTCGTATTTTGTATAATAGTTGCCAAACTGAATAATTGACAGTGGTACACTTCAGGTTTATAGGGTTAAAGGGGTAGTAACGGTGCAAGGGCACGCCTTCTGGGAGGGGGGACTAATGTCACGTGTATGTTCTGTTTTGGTTAAGTTCTAGTTCCTGTACCTGCTTCCTTTGTTCCCGTTTTCATGCCATTTGCGTTCATTTGGTTGTGTATTATTTCCTGTTCCATCTTTTGCTGACATGTATGTTTTACTTTTTAAATATCAAAATACATGCATCTTATGTCCTCATGACCGCAAATTAAAATCTCATGTAACGTGAGCTCATTTTAAAAGGAGACTCCATGACTTATAATATTATTCTCTCTCTCTCTCTCTCTCTATAAAATATAAATAATTTGAATTCATATTAAAAATGTTAATTATTTATTACACATAATACAAATATGTATTATAAATTTCAATATTTCATAAGGTGGTAATTTCATGTGGTTGAATCTTAAAAGGAGAATAATTCGAATAATAATATTATCATTAAGAATCACTTTCTATTATCATCTTAATATTTTGTGTCTATGTCTCCTCAGGTCTGCCCAGCTGCTTTCCAGATACAGGCCACGTGCTCCTATCATAGCTGTGACCCGTAACGGCCAGACATCTCGGCAGCTGCACCTGTATCGCAGCATCATCCCCATCCTCTATACCAAGCCTGCTAATGATGTATGGGCTGAGGATGTGGATCTACGTGTCAGCTTCGCCCTGGAGATCGGTAATGAGACATCTAGACAAATCTAGTACTTTATCTAGCGTGACACTAACAGATGCACATTGATTTAGTCTTTAGTCACTTACCGAGCTGGTTACCTTTTACAGGGATGCAGGCAGCTAGGGAAAATCTCTTTGTTTGGTCAATAGCTTTTTTGTTCAATAGTCAATACAATACAGTTTATACAAAGCTATAATTTGTTGCTTGCTATTGCTAATCAAAGGTAGACAATGGCATTTTTCTTCTAGAGATAATTTAATTAGAAGATATTGAGTGTATACGCCCCTGAGTGCAATATGATGTCAACAATGATTTTGGTTCATTCATCGCAGACAAGAATATCGATACCGAATATACATTTAGTTACATTTAATGTTAAATCCACTATTGTATATAGAATTGTTCCATATTTAATGCAATTACATCAGAAGTAACTGTAATTAAATTACAGAAAAATTAAGACTAATCCCGTACTTTACTATTTAAAGTAAATAAATTACAGTAATTAATTACTTATTAATTCATTACACCCAACACTGATTATAACTATAAAGTTTCAATATTTGACTATAGGCGTGTCTCAACAAGCGGAATGCCATTATTGGAATTGCTTTTAGAACGTTTTTGTCCTCAGCTGATGAAGAATAAGAACATTTACACTCTATAAATTAAACTGCTTGACTTTAAACAGCTTGCCTTAGGCTGTGCTTGGTGTGAAAGGCCTCAAAGCTAAAGCTAAAAGCTAACATGTAGCCTATGTAGTAAAAATCACAAGCTGCAATTTAACATGCAGGTAGTAAATCATGTATTATATGTGATTATATAATCTGAGAAGGGTCATAGAACTTGCATATTGTTGTCCTATCCTATTGTAAGCTAAATGATACATAGCCTATAAATGTAAACGATTAGATGTGGTCAAGAGTGTTTGATATATCCATATATCAGATTCAGACACTAAAACCATTTACGTTTGTACATGTAGGCCTACTTGTTTACAACCTCCATTTTGATTTTCAGGTAAGACCCGCAAGTACTTCAAGTCTGGCGACGTTATAATCGTTGTCACAGGCTGGCGCCCAGGATCTGGCTACACCAACACCATGCGCATTGTTGTGGTGCCTTAAACACAACCTCATGAACTGTGAACCCAAATGTTTTCACATGCAAACAGCTGTTCATCCTCCAAACAAGATATTCAAGTCCCAAAAATAGACTTGTGGTGTTGTTCACATACTTTAAATTCCCATCAAACTCATGTTATGTCAAGGAAATCCTTTTAATCCCTTTTCATCCCACTGCAAAAATTTTTTCATCAGAACTGTACTGTATGTTTTTACAGTGACCTTTTGAGTATCCTGAATTTATTAATGTATTGTGGAATTCCATTATTTTCCCTGTATGTTTTTTTCCTCTCTTTGAAACATCTTATCGTTTTGTATTTGTGCTTTATTACACAAGGCGTACTGGAAAATGCAAATATTCCAATAAAGCCACCTGGTGGACTAGATTGAAAATACAGAATCTCGACAATTAGGTCAGTCCAATGTCATTTCTCTGTGTTGTTGATGAGTTCATACTTCTAAATAGCACCTCATGCAAAGTCATATCAAATATTTTTGAGAAATTATATTGAATTGTTGGCTACATACTTGTGTGCTTGGATTAGAAAGTTCTAGATTTATTTAGCTATCAGTGTGTACTCGATTAGCTAATATTAAATTACCTGAGATAAAAAGAAAGGTTTTTTCATTGGCTGTAGACAGTGGCCACTAGGGGTCAGTGTGTAATTGGAAACCCAAGGCGCATTATTAAAAACAAAACATGTTAAACGTTCATAATTTAATAATCATTTAATTTATCTGGCCAATGCTAGCGACAACTGAATATTCCACCGGGAGGAGGGTGCTGGAAAAAAAAGCACGGTCTAAATAAAAGCGTGTCTTCTGAGCAGGAGCCATTCGGTTGCAGAGTGAGTCAGCAGTCCTGATACGCAATTAAAATTTACACTGTAACTTTTCAAACTTTCTCAAGGGTCGACAAAAAGGGGAAACTTCAGGGCATCCGGTTTCATTGCAGACTAGGGATCCATTTGGCATTAATATAAGGGGATCACGCTGTAATTAGCAGGGCTTGCAGTCTGGGTGTACCTTGGCTGCATTGTCAGAGTGACAGGGATCAGCTGGTCAATTTGTATGCAAATAGGGTGAGGCTTAGCCAGACTTTGATTTGCCAGCAGCGCTCGCTGACATCAAGCCGCTATGAGTGGAATTTCTACGAAGCATCAGCGCTAGAACGGGATAAAATATAATAGCTGCCTGCCATAAACACCATTTCAGCCTTGGGTATGTTCTTTAGAAGCCATGGGAAGGATAATAACGTTACTTCTCTGGCGAGCATCAGATCTGAGCCTAACGTACAGATTAGATGCTCTGTTTCGCGATGATACTGATAGGGGTTAAACAGTCCAGTATAGTGGGGGATGGAGAGCAAGCAGTGGGAGATTGATCCACTACTGTCTCGGGGAAGTGGACGATGCTATCTCAGTTCCCCACTGGAGCTACATCGAGGAGCGCTGGAAAGACTCAATAAGTAGGAGAAAACAGCAGTGTGGATTTTCAAGGACACGACCTTGTGATTCTCTTGTTCTGTGGCAGACTTACAGAAGCCGTATATGCTTGATTCGAGATGATGTACGAACAGTATTGTAATAGTAGTATTAATAGTATGTATTAACTTGTTAACAGCCGTCGAACTGATCCGAATCACATGTCCAACTGAACCAACTGAACCATCCAACGTTACTTACGCCGGAAGTGATCTCTCGTGCGTCTACGTCACGCATTGTTTACACGGAGATTTCGGAAGTTTTACCTTTCACTAAACATATTTAGACTTATCGAAATCGTCTTCCATTGCAATTTCCCGTATATCTAAATATGTTTAGTGAAAGGTAAAACTTCCGAAATCTACGTGTAAACAGTGCGTGACGTAAGTTAGACGCGCGAGAGGCGGTTCAGTTGGACATCTGATTCAGATCAGTTCGACGGCTGTTAACAAGAGGTAAAAACTATATAAATACTATTCGTTTTATCACACAAACTGCTCGTTTCATGTCTTAAGCCATCAGTGTGTACTTACATTCACGAATCATTAAATCATGTTTAATTTTGACTTCTCTGTGTATGCTCTTTGAGGTGGACCCCCTAACCTGCATTATTATATGACTGACAGACAACACCGGTTTGACTGAAAAATGTCAAAATTGAAAATACTGTGGAAACAATACAAAGACACCTACATCTTGGATGCCCTTGAGGTAAGCTAAAACATATCAAAAATTAATTTCAAAGTGAATTATCCCTTTAAATGTATCAATATAGGATTTATTAATGGCTGCTAAGAGAGTAGGCCCAGAACCTGAATTTCTTACATCACGATTTTACAAGTTAATAGGTAAATAATTTTACATAACTATAGTAAATTAAAATATACCCATTTGCAACATCAAGTAACTTGACCGATTGTTTTTGTACCGCTAAAATAACTGGAAGCCACTCTAACAAAAAAGGGGGTGGGGGGTGGGGTAGGTATTGTTTGCTGCATTTAATATCATTGGAAATTAAATGAATGTGGTATCATTAACAGCTCTGATACAAATATAATAAAATATGTAAGATGGTACATGGTCAGGAAGAAAGAAAGATAAACAAAGGTCATTATAACAAAGACAAAGGAAAACAGTATAATAATTATTATTATAAAATTTTTTTTACAATTATTTATCAATTAACAGTTCAAATGAAGTACCATAGCTATACTCATGAATATTTGTACATACATGATTATTCAGTATTCATGATGAACATTATATTCTGCAATATTTTGATTCTGAAGCATGTTAGTCATATTACATCGTTACTATAATTATCATTTTAAACAAGATAAAGTGAAACACTGACCAAATATGGCAAGTTGACTATCTTCTAACTCCAAAAAAAAAGAAAGAGGGAAACAAAGGCTGTAATTGTTCAAAATGTGAAAATATTACGCTATGTTTGTAAATTTGAAAGGGGACAGTTTGAAGCTGTTTTTATTAATATTGAAAGTGCACTGTATACTGATGCATAATGACACAACGTGTTCATCGTGGATATGCCATATGGCTTGACCATTTTGCCATACAGTGACTATAAAATCTGTCTTGAAATATTACCATTTTTAACCCAAAATGTGCATCCTTTATGAACTCACTGGCCATCCATACATGACACTCTTGAGGCTGTCTGTAATGACGTTGGTGGGGTTTAAATGCTACTGTATAACCTCACTTTGGTAATGACAAACAATTAATGCACAGAATATTGTAAAATGCTACAACATAAATGCACAGTAAAACACGCATACACTCACACTCCTGAAAAAGAGAAATATTACAGTGTAATGCATTGTGTGCTCTGTAATACTAACAAAAATCTCTTTGATGCTTTGATCACATAGCACTCTCATTTGCATTTTGCCTTGCAATTTTATCCGACTTCGATGGAGGGAAAAATGTTAACTTGAAAAAAATCAGGCTCAGAAAATTTAAATAATAATATGATAATCCAATGCATATTGCAAGAATGGAACAGAATTGAGTGGAAGGACCGAGTGTTGCATAATGACAGTATCTGTAGACTGATGGTGACAGTATATAGATTATGAATATACAGATTAACAAAACAAACACATACACAATACATAGATATATACATAGACATGTATTATAAAATCATATAAATTATACAATACATAATAACCTGGGACAAAGCAGGGAATTTTCATGATCAAGCTGTGTAAGCTTTGCTCAAAAGGAAGGACACTTAGAAAAATACTATTCCTCCTTTTACCACCTGCCGAATATGCCATGTCTTAGCAGGTGCTAAGGTAACTATTGTGTTAGCAGTTATTTCATGTTAGTGATGTACCTATGCTGCAATGCATCTCAAATTGTCAAAAATGTTTAATTTCACAGATATGAAATACATACTAACCAAAACATGTATTGCACAACCAGAAAACATATTGCAACCTCATGCAAATTGTGGGGTAGCCTATAAACTAACTGCATTATACAAAATGTGCATTTTAACAGATGCCAAATGGACGTTAAAAGATACAAACCAAATTCTAACATGACTTGTGTAACTCATGAGCTTTGGTAACTGCAGTGGGCTCTTTTTTTCATATTTGTTGTGTCACTGCCATTAACAACCCTCCAGTATGTTTTGTTTGACAGGAAGAGAGCTGCAATTTACAGATCAACCTCTGTGCACGTACAAAAACCAAGCATACCGTTTTATTGCTTAAGTACTGCACAAATTCACATACAAAGCGCATACAAAATGATTGCAAAACATTCTTAATGTTCTCGGTTCTGTTGTGGAAGTGAGGGTGTAATTCCCTGGTGTCCAGACACTAAGGCAGTATTGTTACAAAAAGGAAAGGCCATAGATACTGAGCAGTACCTCTTTGTCAGCAAGGAGATATGGGGTCAAGGTCAAGCGGAAAGTTCATACTAGGTCTAGATACTAGGGATGTTGAGGGCTAGGTTTGATTGTGCATGTGTGAATGTTTGTGTGCATCTCTGTTTGTATATATACCTGTGCTAGTGCCACCTGCCCGGGGAGACCTGTACGACGTGTTCTTTCACAGTGACTGATGAAGTGCGACGGACAAATGTAGATTTGCTTCCCTGACCCAGCATAATTCCCTCTTTAAAAAGACCACACTATTATAACATTACAATAGCAATCGCACACTCACACGTACACACAATCACAAACATACATACATCCTTTAGAATTATTACTTTGAAATAACTTTTTTTTGGAAGTCATAATTTGCATATCCCTATACAGTCTTATCATCAGACAATAATATTGCAAAAATTACTGACAGAACATGGAAGAAAATTTAAGTCCCACCTTAATTTTTCTATCAGTTTTTAATCCATTTCTTCGTTTGGCATAACAAATAGGGAAGTCATTGGACCAATAAAAAATCCAAATAGATGAACATACACCCTCCTTCTCTGGTGAGAAATGTCAAAAAAAGTTGCTCAATCATTGCAGGAGGGTGCAGACCATTCTCACAAGTTCGATGGTAGTTTTGGGTGCAAGCTTGGTGTCCCAGGGGTGGACCTATCACTAGACCCATGGGCTGGTGACCCACCTGAGGACCCAGTCTGAGTTATGGACAACTTGGAAGTTTGTCTCGATAGGACAACATGACCAGGTATTGAGCTAAATGGTTTCATAATCGGAGGGGGCGATGGGAGAGGTGAGTAACCTGAAGCCGATCCTCTGTGATGGGATAAGTCTGGCGGTTCTGGTCCTCTTCCAACTAACTTGGACTTTTCAGGTAGTCCTGGGATGGGGAGGGACTTGGAAATGGTGGTTAAGTCTTGTGAGGGTAGGTCAACTAGAGATCCACCCCTTTGTCTTGTTTGAGGTGGTGGTGGAAAGAGTGTCTGAGGGCTTAGGAGTGAGCTTTGGGATCCAGAGATGCTAGCAGGGTTGCTGTGCATGGACATCCTCATCTTCTCCACTGTAGGACTCTGGCACGTGGGACTCCAAGCTGAAGGTGTGCTACATGGGGACACATTTCCAGACCCATATTGTGCAAGGGAAGCAAGAGCAGAGGGTTCTTGGGAAAGCTGGGAAAGAGCATCTGGCTGTAGACTAATCTGAGTGTGCTGGGATGGGACTTGTTGGGATGGGATGGGACTTGTAGGACCCGAGACTTGTTCAAGAATGCTCCTGGAGTCGATAGGGGATTCTGTTACAGGAGACTGGGAGGCTGTCCTTTTAACTTTATTCAAGTCTTGACTTGGTTTTGTTGGTTGAGGATTTGGCTGAGCTGAATGAAGTTGGGTCAGGATGGGACTTACAGAGTGCGCTATCAAAGGAGTAAGGGTGGATGTAGGGGGAACTGAAAGCTGGACAGCCTCTCCTCCAACTGCTCCTTGTTGGAAGATACCACGAAGTGATGCAGCAATGCTGGGGAAAGAGGCCTGAGGAAGTTGTGGTTGAGAATGAAGCTGGGCAACACTGAAGTCTTTGGACCTGTGGGAGACAAGGGGTCTATGAGGGTAGAAGAGAGACTCTGTGATGCTGGAGGTGGTGGTGGTGACAGTTGTTGTGATGGTGGATGGCGGTGGTGGAGGTGTGGAGCTAGATGATCTCTCAGCCCTGAGTGTGTCCAGAATTGGGGTCTCTATACAAGAGCTGAACTGGGTGGTTGATGAGGATCCACCAAATGCAGCAGCGCCCGAAAGTGCAGTTGGGAACCTCTTTACATATCCTGGCTGGTCTTTCAGCGAGCCAAGCAGCGGGACAGGGGGTCGGAAGAGGGAATGGGGCAAATGGGGGTGGCGAGTCAGGGCAATGGCTACGGAACTGGTGGCTGCGGCAGCTTGTAGTGGAGCCTGAATAAGAGGTGCCCAGATGACGGGGGTGTGGGAAGATGGAGTCGGTGCTGGGTGAGGAGCTGGGGGAGGTGTCTGCATGAGGTGGGCACAATGGGCCATATCCCTGTCGTGCTGCACAATCTGCTGGATGATCTCATTTTCTTGGTAGTTCAGAACTCCAGAATTAAGATCCCGCTGGACCTTGTGCTGAAGGACAGAGTTTTTCTTTCCTGTGAGGACAAAAAGGAAGCATGGATAACAAAATCAATGTAGTTTGACTTAAGCTTTAAAAGGAAGAAAAATGTAAGGCTGGGAAAATTAACATGTTTATTTAATGTGATTAATATGGAATGGTTCCTCTGATTGCTTGAACCTGTACTTGGACAGGCAATTCCAGAACTAATCCATGTAAATGAGTCCACATTAATCAACATGAAATCAAAATGGATCAAAGTTACTTGTCTTAGACAAAAGGCAAAGAAAGATGCATACAGTATAGTTCATGCCTACAGGATCACGAAACTTCTAGGCAGTTGTGTTAGACCTAAACTCTGCAGGAAAGTGGACACCCCTGACTTAAGCCATATGGGTTGTTCGATAAATGTTAACCAATAGCCAAACAGCTATTTAAACATTGGTTTAGCAAAAACATTTTTTCTTATTGAATATCCTGTTTCAGATTATAATACAAGACATAATGCAAGTAAAAAGGGTTGCAAACTGCAAAAATGATAAAAGCAAGGGACAAGATATGACCGCTTATTAAACCATCCACTCTTCAAGGACATCTCAGAGCAGCTGTGAAGAACATAAGCTTGTTGAACTGGCAGCTCTCACCTATGCGGTCAAGGCGATCGAGAGCTACTGTCTCAAAGGCGCGTCGCATCATAGGGTACTCCTCCAACACCTCGTTGAAATGGTCCACAGAGAGCGAGTACAGACGACAGTATGTGTCCGCTCTGACGCTGGCTGTTCTTCTGCCTCGAGTCAGCAAACAGATCTCTGTGGACATTTTGCAACATGAGGTAAATTAAAACCACACAGGGAGAACATGTATCCTAAGAGCAACGAAAGAACATGCACAATTTTTTCAAATATATACGTTTATTTACGTAAATAATAGAATGAATGAAGAGTAAATAAATGAAGGCATGATTGGGTATACCCTAGTATCCAGCCACCAACTGACCATCTTCAGCCTATGTTTAGAGCACTCCAGCACTATTAATATGTGCATAAATTCACAATAGCGGGAACCATGAATTAAATATACTTCCTGTGACTCAGACTTTATATACTTGGAGCCTGTTTTTTTGAATGGTCTTTTTTAATCGGCACCCAGAACATTAAACTACAACTTTGACAGCTTAAAGTTGTACTCAGCCATCATCTGTCCAGTCAGATCACAGAGTAAAAGCTGTATTTGAAAAGCAGAGGAAATTTCTAAGTGACAGACAAGCAGGAGTTTGAGGAGAAGACACAGGGGACTGTCAACAGTAAAGTGGTAATCGAGTGTTCCCAGTCAGTATCTCACCTTAAAACCTAAGGGTGTCGAGCAGGACGAGGCCGAATGACGTGAGAGCGGCGTGAGGCCGGATGTGTGAGTGGTAATGAGCGACACATGTGAGATGCCCCGGTCATTACGCCACCGGCCTTGCACCGCTCTCAAGTCACTCAGCCTCGTCCTGTTCGCAATACCAAGAAATACAGTTTTACGACAAGATTATAGCATTTTATAAACCTGAAAAAGTGAATGTGTGTGGTTTGCTGTACACTCATGTAGAGTTAAAAATGCTAAGCACTGTTAGCCATTTGGTTTCTGAATGGCCAAGCATGTGCTCAGGTTAATTTTGGCTGTTGGACTGTCACAGAAACAAAGTTTTATTGCTCAAGACACTAATTTCAATTATCTGGTAGTAGTAGTAGTAGTGATTGGTATTCCAAATATAACAGCTTATACCACTTTCAAGATTATTAAGAAGATATGTTTGAATGCTTGCATTTGTGCAGCTGATATTTCTGAAGGGTGCTGAAGAATAAGAATATTATGGGGATAAATGAGGTGCTGTTGGTCATTCAAGAGCCTGAAATATGAGGTGGTGTTGTTTGGGTAAGACAGAGGGGTCTGGCTGTAGAGATTAATTTCACTCTCTTTTTCACTCTCTTTTTCTATGTCTAGTCATCATGGCCAGAGTCATAAAGAACACACTGCCAAGAGCCACTCCATTAGAACCATTAGAACATGAATGCACATTCACTAACACCTTGTATTCTCCAACTAACCCGATAGACAAGAGACAGAACAGAATGACATATGGGGACTGGGTGAGCTCGGTACTAGGCCCAAATCCAAACTCCTCTTCCTTTTTGCACTTTCACACAGGGTTTATGGGAAAAGAGATTATGAGCGGCTTGTTGAACATGTAATGACCTCAAACGAGCCGGGCAGAAGGGAAGGATTTTTTTTTTGGAAAATATGATGACATTTTTTTTTCTTGCCTAAATCTGCAGCTCACTGATAGCACAAACTACTTAGTTGTGATCCAGAATCACACAGGAGACAGTAATAGAGTTTATAATGGCACAGAACACCAGGAAAGAGGCTAGCTTGCATACGGAGACCAGGTGGTGTGTAATTTATTTCTAAATATTAGCATCACCCTCATTTTTCCTCAGAAAATTGACAATGTTGATTTGTTTGTTAGACTCATAGCCATTTGCATTCAAGGTAAACTTTAAAGTGAATAAATAGTTTTTTGTCATTTTTTGCAATTGTGAAAAGGCATTTAATATTGTACATTGGACAACATAAACAAATGCAAAAATTAAAAAAAAATCAGGAAGTAAAAGAAAACAGGGTAATAGTAATTGTAATGAGAAAAACTGCAGCGAACCGTCTCTGATGACAAAGCTCAACTCATACGGTTATCTTCCCCTCCTTCCTCAATCTTGTGAGGAAAATTAATTTCATGAATGGTTAACTTATGCTGGTGAGGAATTTCCCCAGGCTCCAAAGCATGGCCATTCACTGATTTGGTTCCCTTGGAGTACCAGCCGATAACACTGAAGAACACAGTGGTACCAGCCTGAACATTAAGCACACAAAACCTCTCTAATAAAAAGACAAACTTATTTGCTGCAACTTAAATGCCACTCCATCAACATTAGTTTCAACAAGAGAATCCATACCAAGAGAATCCATACCAAACGACATTTCAAAGCTATCGTTAATATTGCCTCAAACCATCCAATCAGATCATAAACATCTTGCTGATATCATTGTTCACTTACCTCCAAAGTAAGACCCGTCCGAGATCTTTGTCTCTTTGCTGCCCTTGGTCAGGACAGTTAGTACACCATGTTGGATGAAATACATCTTCTTTCCGACTGTACCCTCTTTAATAATGTAATCTCCTGGCTGGAACACCTCGAAACGTAGCTTTGTTAGCATGGAGGTCACAAAGTTTGGATCTGCGTTGGCAAACAATGGCATGGTGGCCACAAGCTTTCGACAGTTAAAACTGATGATTTCCTGTACACACCAAAAACAGAATATAGCAAAATCAGTGGATAGGACTGTTCAATACTAGAAAACA
>NW_024121865.1:2868398-2909374 GCF_016745375.1 Pimephales promelas | reverse complement strand
ATAATTATCATTTTAAACAAGATAAAGTGAAACACTGACCAAATATGGCAAGTTGACTATCTTCTAACTCCAAAAAAAAAGACAGAGGGAAACAAAGGCTGTAATTGTTCAAAATGTGAAAATATTACGCTATGTTTGTAAATTTGAAAGGGGACAGTTTGAAGCTGTTTTTATTAATATTGAAAGTGCACTGTATATCTGATGCATAATGACACAACGTGTTCATCGTGGATATGCCATATGGCTTGACCATTTTGCCATACAGTGACTATAAAATCTGTCTTGAAATATTACCATTTTTAACCAAAATGTGCATCTTTATGAACTCACTGGCCATCCATACATGACACTCTTGAGGCTGTCTGTAATGACGTTGGTGGGGTTTAAATGCTACTGTATAACCTCACTTTGGTAATGACAAACAATTAATGCACAGAATATTGTAAAATGCTACAACATAAATGCACAGTAAAACACGCATACACTCACACTCCTGAAAAAAGAGAAATATTACAGTGTAATGCATTGTGTGCTCTGTAATACTAACAAAAATCTCTTTGATGCTTTGATCACATAGCACTCTCATTTGCATTTTGCCTTGCAATTTTATCCGACTTCGATGGAGGGAAAATGTTAACTTGAAAAAAATCAGGCTCAGAAAATTTAAATAATAATATGATAATCCAATGCATATTGCAAGAATGGAACAGAATTGAGTGGAAGGACCGAGTGTTGCATAATGACAGTATCTGTAGACTGATGGTGACAGTATATAGATTATGAATATACAGATTAACAAAACAAACACATACACAATACATAGATATATACATAGACATGTATTATAAAATCATATAAATTATACAATACATAATAACCTGGGACAAAGCAGGGAATTTTCATGATCAAGCTGTGTAAGCTTTGCTCAAAAGGAAGGACACTTAGAAAAATACTATTCCTCCTTTTACCACCTGCCGAATATGCCATGTCTTAGCAGGTGCTAAGGTAACTATTGTGTTAGCAGAGTTATTTCATGTTAGTGATGTACCTATGCTGCAATGCATCTCAAATTGTCAAAAATGTTTAATTTCACAGATATGAAATACATACTAACCAAAACATGTATTGCACAACCAGAAAACATATTGCAACCTCATGCAAATTGTGGGGTAGCCTATAAACTAACTGCATTATACAAAATGTGCATTTTAACAGATGCCAAATGGACGTTAAAAGATACAAACCAAATTCTAACATGACTTGTGTAACTCATGAGCTTTGGTAACTGCAGTGGGCTCTTTTTTTCATATTTGTTGTGTCACTGCCATTAACAACCCTCCAGTATGTTTTGTTTGACAGGAAGAGAGCTGCAATTTACAGATCAACCTCTGTGCACGTACAAAAACCAAGCATACCGTTTTATTGCTTAAGTACTGCACAAATTCACATACAAAGCGCATACAAAATGATTGCAAAACATTCTTAATGTTCTCGGTTCTGTTGTGGAAGTGAGGGTGTAATTCCCTGGTGTCCAGACACTAAGGCAGTATTGTTACAAAAAGGAAAGGCCATAGATACTGAGCAGTACCTCTTTGTCAGCAAGGAGATATGGGGTCAAGGTCAAGCGGAAAGTTCATACTAGGTCTAGATACTAGGGATGTTGAGGGCTAGGTTTGATTGTGCATGTGTGAATGTTTGTGTGCATCTCTGTTTGTATATATACCTGTGCTAGTGCCACCTGCCCGGGGAGACCTGTACGACGTGTTCTTTCACAGTGACTGATGAAGTGCGACGGACAAATGTAGATTTGCTTCCCTGACCCAGCATAATTCCCTTCTTTAAAAAGACCACACTATTATAACATTACAATAGCAATCGCACACTCACACGTACACACAATCACAAACATACATACATCCTTTAGAATTATTACTTTGAAATAACTTTTTTTTGGAAGTCATAATTTGCATATCCCTATACAGTCTTATCATCAGACAATAATATTGCAAAAATTACTGACAGAACATGGAAGACAAATTTAAGTCCCACCTTAATTTTTCTATCAGTTTTTAATCCATTTCTTCGTTTGGCATAACAAATAGGGAAGTCATTGGACCAATAAAAAATCCAAATAGATGAACATACACCCTCCTTCTCTGGTGAGAAATGTCAAAAAAAGTTGCTCAATCATTGCAGGAGGGTGCAGACCATTCTCACAAGTTCGATGGTAGTTTTGGGTGCAAGCTTGGTGTCCCAGGGGTGGACCTATCACTAGACCCATGGGCTGGTGACCCACCTGAGGACCCAGTCTGAGTTATGGACAACTTGGAAGTTTGTCTCGATAGGACAACATGACCAGGTATTGAGCTAAATGGTTTCATAATCGGAGGGGGCGATGGGAGAGGTGAGTAACCTGAAGCCGATCCTCTGTGATGGGATAAGTCTGGCGGTTCTGGTCCTCTTCCAACTAACTTGGACTTTTCAGGTAGTCCTGGGATGGGGAGGGACTTGGAAATGGTGGTTAAGTCTTGTGAGGGTAGGTCAACTAGAGATCCACCCCTTTGTCTTGTTTGAGGTGGTGGTGGAAAGAGTGTCTGAGGGCTTAGGAGTGAGCTTTGGGATCCAGAGATGCTAGCAGGGTTGCTGTGCATGGACATCCTCATCTTCTCCACTGTAGGACTCTGGCACGTGGGACTCCAAGCTGAAGGTGTGCTACATGGGGACACATTTCCAGACCCATATTGTGCAAGGGAAGCAAGAGCAGAGGGTTCTTGGGAAAGCTGGGAAAGAGCATCTGGCTGTAGACTAATCTGAGTGTGCTGGGATGGGACTTGTTGGGATGGGATGGGACTTGTAGGACCCGAGACTTGTTCAAGAATGCTCCTGGAGTCGATAGGGGATTCTGTTACAGGAGACTGGGAGGCTGTCCTTTTAACTTTATTCAAGTCTTGACTTGGTTTTGTTGGTTGAGGATTTGGCTGAGCTGAATGAAGTTGGGTCAGGATGGGACTTACAGAGTGCGCTATCAAAGGAGTAAGGGTGGATGTAGGGGGAACTGAAAGCTGGACAGCCTCTCCTCCAACTGCTCCTTGTTGGAAGATACCACGAAGTGATGCAGCAATGCTGGGGAAAGAGGCCTGAGGAAGTTGTGGTTGAGAATGAAGCTGGGCAACACTGAAGTCTTTGGACCTGTGGGAGACAAGGGGTCTATGAGGGTAGAAGAGAGACTCTGTGATGCTGGAGGTGGTGGTGGTGACAGTTGTTGTGATGGTGGATGGCGGTGGTGGAGGTGTGGAGCTAGATGATCTCTCAGCCCTGAGTGTGTCCAGAATTGGGGTCTCTATACAAGAGCTGAACTGGGTGGTTGATGAGGATCCACCAAATGCAGCAGCGCCCGAAAGTGCAGTTGGGAACCTCTTTACATATCCTGGCTGGTCTTTCAGCGAGCCAAGCAGCGGGACAGGGGGTCGGAAGAGGGAATGGGGCAAATGGGGGTGGCGAGTCAGGGCAATGGCTACGGAACTGGTGGCTGCGGCAGCTTGTAGTGGAGCCTGAATAAGAGGTGCCCAGATGACGGGGGTGTGGGAAGATGGAGTCGGTGCTGGGTGAGGAGCTGGGGGAGGTGTCTGCATGAGGTGGGCACAATGGGCCATATCCCTGTCGTGCTGCACAATCTGCTGGATGATCTCATTTTCTTGGTAGTTCAGAACTCCAGAATTAAGATCCCGCTGGACCTTGTGCTGAAGGACAGAGTTTTTCTTTCCTGTGAGGACAAAAAGGAAGCATGGATAACAAAATCAATGTAGTTTGACTTAAGCTTTAAAAGGAAGAAAAATGTAAGGCTGGGAAAATTAACATGTTTATTTAATGTGATTAATATGGAATGGTTCCTCTGATTGCTTGAACCTGTACTTGGACAGGCAATTCCAGAACTAATCCATGTAAATGAGTCCACATTAATCAACATGAAATCAAAATGGATCAAAGTTACTTGTCTTAGACAAAAGGCAAAGAAAGATGCATACAGTATAGTTCATGCCTAGAGGATCACGAAACTTCTAGGCAGTTGTGTTAGACCTAAACTCTGCAGGAAAGTGGACACCCCTGACTTAAGCCATATGGGTTGTTCGATAAATGTTAACCAATAGCCAAACAGCTATTTAAACATTGGTTTAGCAAAAACATTTTTTCTTATTGAATATCCTGTTTCAGATTATAATACAACACATTATGCAAGTAAAAAGGGTTGCAAACTGAAAAAATGATAAAAGCAAGGGACAAGATATGACCGCTTATTAAACCATCCACTCTTCAAGGACATCTCAGAGCAGCTGTGAAGAACATAAGCTTGATGAACTGGCAGCTCTCACCTATGCGGTCAAGGCGATCGAGAGCTACTGTCTCAAAGGCGCGTCGCATCATAGGGTACTCCTCCAACACCTCGTTGAAATGGTCCACAGAGAGCGAGTACAGACGACAGTATGTGTCCGCTCTGACGCTGGCTGTTCTTCTGCCTCGAGTCAGCAAACAGATCTCTGTGGACATTTTGCAACATGAGGTAAATGAAAACCACACAGGGAGAACATGTATCCTAAGAGCAACGAAAGAACATGCACAATTTTTCAAATATATACGTTTATTTACGTAAATAATAGAATGAATGAAGAGTAAATAAATGAATGCATGATTGGGTATACAGTACCCTAGTATCCAGCCACCAACTGACCATCTTCAGCCTATGTTTAGAGCACTCCAGCACTATTAATATGTGCATAAATTCACAATAGCGGGAACCATGAATTAAATATACTTCCTGTGACTCAGACTTTATATACTTGGAGCCTGTTTTTTTGAATGGTCTTTTAATCGGCACCCAGAACATTAAACTACAACTTTGACAGCTTAAAGTTGTACTCAGCCATCATCTGTCCAGTCAGATCACAGAGTAAAAGCTGTATTTGAAAAGCAGAGGAAATTTCTAAGTGACAGACAAGCAGGAGTTTGAGGAGAAGACACAGGGGACTGTCAACAGTAAAGTGGTAATCGAGTGTTCCCAGTCAGTATCTCACCTTAAAACCTAAGTGTGTCGAGCAGGACGAGGCCGAATGACGTGAGAGCGGCATGAGGCCGGATGTGTGAGTGGTAATGAGCGACACATGTGAGATGCCCCGGTCATTACGCCACCGGCCTTGCACCGCTCTCAAGTCACTCAGCCTCGTCCTGTTCGCAATACCAAGAAATACAGTTTTACGACAAGATTATAGCATTTTATAAACCTGAAAAAGTGAATGTGCGTGGTTAGAGAGTGAATGTGCGTGGGTAGAGTTAAAAATGCTAAGCATTGTTAGCCATTTGGTTTCTGAATGGCCAAGCATGTGCTCAGGTTAATTTTGGCTGTTGGACTGTCACAGAAACAAAGTTTTATTGCTCAAGACACTAATTTCAATGATCTGGTAGTAGTAGTAGTAGTGATTGGTATTCCAAATATAACAGCTTATACCACTTTCAAGATTATTAAGAAGATATGTTTGAATGCTTGCATTTGTGCAGCTGATATTTCTGAAGGGTGCTGAAGAATAAGAATATTATGAGGATAAATGAGGTGCTGTTGGTCATTCAAGAGCCTGAAATATGAGGTGGTGTTGTTTGGGTAAGACAGAGGGGTCTGGCTGTAGAGATTAATTTCACTCTCTTTTTCACTCTCTTTTTCTATGTCTAGTCATCATGGCCAGAGTCATAAAGAACACACTGCCAAGAGCCACTCCATTAGAACACACACATTCACTAACACACTGTATTCTCAACTAAACCCGATAGACAAGAGACAGAACAGAATGACATATGGGGACTGGGTGAGCTCGGTACTAGGCCACAATCCAAACTCCTCTTCCTTTTTGCACTTTCACACAGGGTTTATGGGAAAAGAGATTATGAGCGGCTTGTTGAACATGTAATGACCTCAAACGAGCCCGGGCAGAAGGGAAGGATTTTTTTTTGGAAAATATGATGACATTTTTTTTCTTGCCTAAATCTGCAGCTCACTGATAGCACAAACTACTTAGTTGTGATCCCAGAATCACACAGGAGACAGTAATAGAGTTTATAATGGCACAGAACACCAGGAAAGAGGCTAGCTTGCATACGGAGACCAGGTGGTGTGTAATTTATTTCTAAATATTAGCATCACCCTCATTTTTCCTCAGAAAATTGACAATGTTGATTTGTTTGTTAGACTCATAGCCATTTGCATTCAAGGTAAACTTTAAAGTGAATAAATAGTTTTTTGTCATTTTTTGCAATTGTGAAAAGGCATTTAATATTGTACATTGGACAACATAAACAAATGCAAAAATTAAAAAAAAATCAGGAAGTAAAAGAAAACAGGGTAATAGTAATTGTAATGAGAAAAACTGCAGCGAACCGTCTCTGATGACAAAGCTCAACTCATACGGTTATCTTCCCCTCCTTCCTCAATCTTGTGAGGAAAATTAATTTCATGAATGGTTAACTTATGCTGGGTGAGGAATTTCCCCAGGCTCCAAAAGCATGGCCATTCACTGATTTGGTTCCCTTGGAGTACCAGCCGATAACACTGAAGAACACAGTGGTACCAGCCTGAACATTAAGCACACAAAACCTCTCTAATAAAAAGACAAACTTATTTGCTGCAACTTAAATGCCACTCCATCAACATTAGTTTCAACAAGAGAATCCATACCAAGAGAATCCATACCAAACGACATTTCAAAGCTATCGTTAATATTGCCTCAAACCATCCAATCAGATCATAAACATCTTGCTGATATCATTGTTCACTTACCTCCAAAGTAAGACCCGTCCGAGATCTTTGTCTCTTTGCTGCCCTTGGTCAGGACAGTTAGTACACCATGTTGGATGAAATACATCTTCTTTCCGACTGTACCCTCTTTAATAATGTAATCTCCTGGCTGGAACACCTCGAAACGTAGCTTTGTTAGCATGGAGGTCACAAAGTTTGGATCTGCGTTGGCAAACAATGGCATGGTGGCCACAAGCTTTCGACAGTTAAAACTGATGATTTCCTGTACACACAAAAACAGAATATAGCAAAATCAGTGGATAGGACTGTTCAATACTAGAAAACAAGAAATGGAATAAAAGTATACGCTAAGTGTCTTGTATTTTAATACTAACCTCTCTGAGTGGCTCGTTTAGTTCTCCCAGAATGCTCTCCTCGTCAAACATCTTGCCCTGATAGCGATGCTCATAGTAATCATGGATCCTCTGCCGCATGTCTGTAGGAAGTTTGTGGAAGGACATGTATTGCTCCACCTGTTTGTACTGCACAAATGACACATACACTATTAATTAGCCAGAATATTACACAATTATCTATACGTTTAGAAACAGTCCAAAAAAAATTCCTAAAGGAATGTGGATGCTAATGAGATCATCTGGAACCATTCTTTAAGGACAATTGTGGGATCAAATATGAAACCAAATAACATCAAGTAAAGACTAAAAAACGTTTTTTTTTATTTTATTAAAAAAATAATGAATAAATAAAAAGATGAAAAAGAAATGTCAGTTTATCCAATAGGATCTAATGGGAATCTTATTGTTTCTAAATCAAATAAATTCTATTAGCATTCATTTACAATTTATTTTTCTATCAATCTAATCTATATGGGACCTTTGTTTGGCAAACAAAACAAAACACACAACAAAACAAAAAGCAAAGCAAAAAATAAACAAAAAAACAGCAAAACAAAAAGCAGAACAAGACAAAGCAATACAACAAAACAAAATAAACCACAGCAAATCAAAGCAAAACAAAACACACAGAAAATCAAAGCAAAACACAGCAAATCAAAACAAAACACACACCAAATCAAAGCAAAACGCACAGCAAATCAAAGCAAAACGCACAGCAAATCAAAACAAAACACACAGCAAAACAACAAAGCAATAAAAGAAAAAAGGAAATCAATACACAGCAAAACAAAAATCAAAGCAAAAAAACAAAAACAGCAAAACAAAAAGCAGAGCAAGACAAAACAAAAATAAAGCAAAACAAAGCACACCGCAAATCAAAGCAAAACACACAATAAAACAAAACACACAGCAAATCAAAGCAAAACAAAAAGCACACAGCAAATCAAAACAAAACAAACAGCAAAACAAAACAGGAAAAAAGCTAAATGAAACAAAAAACTAAGTAAAACAAAAAGCAACAGGCAAAAAAAAAACAAAAAAAAAACCCTACTTTCTGAATATAACAAGGCTTGTTCATTATCACTTACCAAAAAATCTAAAATCTTTTTATGGCACATTTGTAACATCATAATCCTTTGCATATGCGCCACAGTAGTATGCATATGGTAATGTCAAGGTACTATCATATTACCATCTGATACAATCACTTCACTATGGTACTGTCATTTCTTTTTTAAAGGATCACAGGCCAATATTTTGTACTTAAGTCTTGTCATGTATGATCAGACTTCAAACCCTCCTTAGACCCTGAGGTGTTGACTCTAACTACACTGCTACTGATAAATAAATATTGACCAAAGGTCTTCCAAAACAATAGATTGGTCAGTGTAACTGTCCGGGTCCATTTTTACGCCAGTCTTCCCAGGCTCCATTTGCAAAGCCGGGCAGTGTTTTCACTTCGGCGGCCATCTCCCCATTTATCATTGTCTTTCTGTTTGTCTCTCTCTCCATGCCTGTCTCTTTGACTTCAAGGAAAGGACGTACAGTATTGATAGGGTTTATTTTACCCACGATCCCCTTGTACTGTCTCTTTGTTATTTCATTTGTGTCTCCGAAACTGGCAGAGTACGTCTGCAACACTGCGGCTCAGCGACGTTACGCCGCACAGCTCTCTGCCTCTGCTGTCCTTTCTAATAAACTTTGTTCTGTCACTAGCCATTTTGCTTTCTCTCTCTCCCGCTTCCATGAACTCCTGTCTCGGCTGTCGACGGTAGCAGGTTCCAATGTGCCCTTCACCACATGCTAATGTTCCTGCCATGTCAGCTGTGAACATCTCACTGGTGCAGGCACACTTGGTCTCTCCGAGTGTTTCTTCTATTATCATATTCAAGGGCAGGAGACAAAGCCAGCAGGATGAGTCCAAACAACAGGAAATAATGTCACGCAGTACAGTTAGGTTCCAACTGCGGAGACCGGCGAGGGTGTGAAGCCGCAGAAATCCCAGCGTAAGGCAAGCATGACTCATGGTGTTCGAGGAGAAAAAAACTGTGTCATTGGAATTTGTCCTTTTTCTGGAAATGGATGCTGGTAATTGAATTGACACTGAGGAGAGATATCCAATCGGAGTGTTGAAGCCCAAATACAGCAGGTAATTTAAGTTCACAGGACAAATTGACAACTCATTTTTATCCCTGTTGAACTCTCCCTAACCTAATCTTTCTCTCTCTCCCGGTTCCTCACTTCTGTTCGTGTTTATGCGGAGCTTCAAAACCCTTTCAAACAGATGTGGAGAGGAACTCTAAATTATGTACTGTGAAACCATAATCAAAACCGTTGGCCTTCACGTGTTGGGCTTTCAGGAAACAAACAAAAAAGAAAGAGCCGTCTCCTTTCCAGAAGGGAACCGCACATCAATACAGGCTCCTGTCAACAATGCAAGTTGCCATGACAACTGGGCTGAATTGACTTGAATCTTTTAACACAGCAGAGGTCAAAGCACTTGTATTTTCTTCTCATAGAAAATGACAACAGTTCAATTACCACTCCAGCACACTTAGAGACACGACTAAACCGTGGATTGATCACCGCAGATGTCAGAAGCCTCCATGACTCGTCGCTCAAAACTCAGAAACCCTCGCCGTTTTCCATTTTAGACTTGTGTTTTGCTCATTTTAAACAGGACATCAAAGGCATTGTCGGAGTGAGGACAGTTAGTCTGCTGGGAAATCTTTACAATGCTTGAACTGGGAAATGGCAGCTGCCCACCCTCATTAAAATGATCTCTGCCTTAATTGCCAGCTTACCAATTAATATTGCATTTTGGGGGGTTTTCCATTTGTACACAACAAATACAGAAGACAGTTGTAACATGCTCCTTCATAACTCATGAACTGCTAACCAACGTTATTTCCTTTGGTATGAAAAATAGTTATATGACCAAAAAATTTAAGTTGGTACAAGTAATGTAAGTAATCTGATTCAAGTAACTAGTAAAGTGATGCATTACTTTTAAATTTAGAAAAATATATATCCAATTTACTTTTTCATTAATTTCTCTGAAATTAAAAATCTTTGGGAACTTTTAGGATATTGTACACAGCTGCAGGAAATATATCACACGGTGGATATTTTATTACAAAAATCGTATATATTGTACCTTTAAATACTCTCCTCCTGTAAATGTTGCATCTGAAAGGAAAACTCCTACAAATGCTTATACAATAATGTCAGCCGGAAAAAATTACCCTGCCCATGCCTTTTCAGCGCTAATATTTCACAGCGTGACTTTAGAAAATCCTGACGGTAGTTTCAAAAGCTAAAAAAGGGTTTGCTCTAAATGTGAACATGCATTTACTCCTATAACTTACACAAAAACAGATTCACAATTCCTCAAAACGAATGAAATCTCAAACTCAAATGCAAACTCAGAATATTACGCAAACCTAAAATAATTAAATATGTTCAATTGATCAACAGGTGAATGGTTTGTTTGAGCTGCACCCTCTAGTGTTTTGCATTTGCATTTCCTTCAGTCTGAGCCTTATTCATTTCACTTTTGTTAAGTTTTTTTTTCCTCCAAAAATATAACTTTTTTTCTTTAATTATTTTTGTTATTAAAAAACAAACAAGCAAAAGTAACGTAACACATTACTTTCCATAAAAAGTAACTAAAAAACACAAGTTTCTTTTTTTAGGGAGTAGCGCAATATCTTAAAGCATTACTTTTAAAATGAACTTCCCCAAAACTGACTATCAATCTAATATAATATACACTACTTGGGGTCAGTAAGATAATATATATATATATATATACATATATTAAAGAAATGAATACTTGTATTCAGCAAGGATGCATTAAAGTGAAGTAAAGGCATTTATAATGTTACAAAAGATTTCAATTTCAAATCAAAGAATCCTATAAAAACTGTATCACAGTTTCCACAAAATATTAAGCACAATTGTTTTCAACATTAATAATAAGGAATGTTTTTTTTTTTTTTTAGCAAATCAGTATTTTAGAATGATTTCTTAAGGATCATGTCAGCGGTGATGCTAAAAATTCAACAGAAAAAATTTACATTTTAAAATAGGAACTGTTTTTACTGTTTTTAATGAAAAAAAAAACATTTAAAAATCTCACGATCCCATATCCTATACTCCATATGTTATGTTATTAATATATGACTTTTATTTCTATTTATATATATATGAACATATACATATGTAAATTATATAAATAATAACCATATTTTATATAATTGGGTATTTATTGATCTATTTAATGAATAATATATAATATAATATTACATTTTATTTTTAACTAATATTCAAGATGCGTACAAGCTAATATTTAATTTCTTTTTAATTTAATTCACAAATAAGAAACTATAACTAAACTAACATTTGAGGAACAAATCAAACCGATAAGAACTGAGTTTGAACAAGGGTATCAAAAAAAGTATAATTTCTCAAATTCTTTCGCAAACTTTACAGAGCATGTGCAGCGTATGTGTCATTAGCATATTTATAAGCAAAGAAATGTAGTGTTGCAGTTGCCCAAGGCTCCCCTACGTTAAATTATTCTGTGATTAAAAAAGATAACAATTTTACAGCAATGCAGCACACTTTATCTCAAGGCATTTTTTACTAACCTTCTCCTGGTACTGCCGGCGTGAGGAGTCCAGTGACTGAATGAGGGCGGTGGCGTGGCCCACAAACATGGCATAGCAGGTTGCGCCCACGATCATGCTGAGGATGGTCAGCCACACATCCGTCATGCCCACGGGAGGGTACATGCCATACCCTATACACAGCATGTGGCTCATGGCCTTAAACAGGGCATAAGAGTACTGCTGACCCCATGTGTCATTCTGTGAGGAAAGAGATAAAGAGAAAAAAGAACCCAAATTAAAGCATGAATATAATTATAAGCTTGAAAGACATCAATTGTGATTGAAAGCAAAAGAAATAGGAGAGACGGTGAAAGAGGGACAAAACGTGTCGCGAAGGGACAAAGGTACGAACCAATGAGAGGGAGAGGAGAGAAAGTAAGATTGACAATGACAGAATGTGAGAGAAAGAGCGTGTTAGACTGGAAAAAAAGAGAGACTGTTTCTATATATTTCTGACAGGACTCAGAAGGAGCCGGAGTAAAGGCGGGAGAGAGAGAGAGGGAGTGAGGGAAATATCACGTCCTTCAGCAGAAGGGTCATTGCGAACGCTGCACGTGCTTTCTTGATATCAGAAGATGGAGGAAAGCAGAAGGTAATGTTTTACAAATGCAAATTAAGCACAGTCGTGGACTCGTATTTTCAGGCCTGGCATTTTTGGGCCAAATTATCATGTAGGTCCAGGAAATGATGCAACTGGCCTTATTTCAGTCATTTAAAAAAAATATTAGTTCAGTATGCAAGCCAGTTCCAGTCTGCCCCAGAGGAAAAATATGAAAAAAGTAATTACGACTTTTAAGTTCACATAACTTAATTTTTTCAATTACGCATGAAGTTTATTTACTTAACAGATTTAAAGGCAACGGGTTTCCTCACTTTTTTAAGTCAACTGATCACTTTTTACAGACCTTGTTTTTCATAATTATATCTTACAAAATGTGGCATTATATTTTTTCGAATTTGCATATTTATTTCTCATATTTGAGACTATTTCATGTAATTGCAACATAATTATTTCTCATAATTTTATATTCCACAACATGGCTTTATCTAAACCTGACTTTTTATCTCATAAATGACACTTTATTTCACATAATGTGGCATTTTCCAATTTTGACTGTTTCTTATAATCTTACTTTATATCTCATAATTGCGACAATTTCTTTTAAATGTGACTTATACAGTATCTACCCATTGTGATCCTGTATTTCACAATCTGACTGCTTATCTTGCAATTGTGACTTTTTTTCCTCGTAATTGCAACTTTGTTTCACAATGTGGTTTTACATCACAAAAATCTGACTTTTCATCTCAAATCTGAGATGAGGGTTTCTGAAAGTGCTTTACAAGTGCATCAGCAAATGCTGACCAAGTATTTGAAAGTTGAGCAGAGAGCTCATTGGCAACTGATATAGCAGGAACCAATCAGCTGTGCCCTATAGAGAATGATGTGATTATAAGAAGATTGAGTCAAGGACCTATTAGAGTTTCATGGCAGAACTTTGTATTTCTCAGTATAAAATTCTTCTCACAATTACCCTTTTATATTTTTTACTCTGAGAAACTGCCTTCTATAATTCAAAATGTTCCATACGGATCATTTTTACAGAGTGTGGATATTGGAATCTGCACATGGAAAATAAAGGAGTAACAAACATGAATGGGCCCTTCGCACTTACCACCATTTTGTTTTTGGCCACCCAGCAGTCTGAAGGGAAATCCTGCAGCATGGGCACCAGGAACTGCAAGCATCCGTCCCAGTGGCACAGCAACAACATCATTCCGATGAGATTCACAATGCGCACCATGGCACTGGCCAGGTCATAGGTCATGTGAAAAATCTAAAGGAAAAAAAGAGGTCAGAGATGTGCAACCATGATGGCAGAACTAGTATGTGCCTGTATTGGGTCACAATTAAGATTTAATCCTCACTCAGTTCTAGGCCACATTGTCCTTAAGCTGGTTTTTAGCAGCAAAACGCTTGGCTTGTGGAGTATTACATAAGGTACTGTATCTCTTCTGCTAATGTCACTAATAGTTCCTAGGAGATCAGTGGGAGGCCAAATAAGAGGCTGATGTTTCCCACAATCCATAACGGCACCAATGCACCACTCCCCAGTGGACAAAAAGGCGGTGTTCCCAAATAGAGGTAATTAAAGTGCGAAATCCAATAGATTTCCGTTAACTCGCAAGGTTGAGGGCTGATAGGGTTGAGCGATCGAAGCAATTAAAGGGTCACGGTACATGCTTTTAACTTTGCCATGGACAACCAATGGTTGGGTTGAGCAACACGTTGCTGCCCGCAATTGTGGTTAATTGTAGCTTGATTTAGAAGCAGCTATTTTTTTGACTGAGCTAAAACTAAATCCACGTGATGGCAAAACAACCCGAGTTTCAGATACGAGCGTAAAGTTAGTATAAATTTCTGTCCATTATTGCTGGCTGTGATTTTAACAAGTAGGGTGTGTTCCTGGATCAACACTGGTTGGTCCTAGAACAACATTTCCATTAGCCATTTTATTAGGTCACTATTAAGGTCAATTCACATGGCACAGACAGACTGTTGGTTCAGGGTGAAATGCAACACTGTTAATTGTTACCAATCATTCATGTTCCCCTAATTAAAAGAAGAGTCCATCCAAAACTAAATTTCTGCCATCATTTACATGTTGTTCCAAACCTTAAGGTGTCCTATCCTCACCAAGGCTGCATGTATTTGACCAAAATACAGTAAAAACAGTAATATTGTGAAATATTATTAAAATTTAAAATGAATCTATTTTAAAATGTGATTTATTCCTGTAATGGTCAAGTTTCAGTATCATTCTTCCAGTCTTCAGTGTCACCTGATCCTTTAGAAATCATTCTAATTTTATTATCAATGTTGAAAACAGTAGGGATGCACTGATATGAACATTTTGGTCGACATCGATAATTCTTTATATTTGAAAGCCAATAACCGATATGATGGCCGATAAATCTAAATCAGCTTTCAGTTGAAGGAAATAATCAATTAATTAAAAATGTTCTTATCAGGCCTATAACTTTGAAAATTAACGTATCACCCTCTACCGATATGGTGGCCGATATATCGTGCATCCCTGGAAAACAGTTGCTACAGATATTGATACAGAATTCTTTGAAGAATAGAAAATTTTAAATCAATTTTGTAACATTGTTAATATATTTACTGTCACTTGAACAATTGAATTTATGCTGTAGTATTCATTTCTTGTAAGAAAAAAAAAAATCTCACTGACCCAAAACTTTTTAGCAGTAGTATAAAGCAGTATTTTTGGTACTTCTATTTATAATTTGTCATTTTAGAGCTCAACAACTCAAATCCCCTTACTTCATGACTTTAGAACAACATGAGGGTGAATAAATGATGGCAGAATTTTCATTTCAAGTAAAAAAAAATCCTTTAATGTTTTGCATTATGGTTACAGTTGTGTTTAGGGAATGAGTAAATTCATTTGACAGAAATATTGCTTCAGGACCACCAAAAGAAACCACAGCTAGCTCCATTATTAGTATGGGAATTTCAAACAAGGTTAATATTTACAAGCCACAAGAAAAGGTGTTTATTTGTGATAGATATGTTACAATCTAAAAGTCTACACAGGTGCATCTTACCTCCTCCCATTGGTGGATGTATCTAATGAGTCTGGACAATCTCAGTAGCCGGAGCAGACTGAGTATTTTAGTGAAACGCACAATCCTCAACGCTCGTGCCGTCTTGTAGAAGTCCGAGTCGATTCGTGTCTCCACAATGAGGAAGATGTAATCCACAGGGATGGAAGAGATGAAATCCACAGCGAACCAGCTCCGAAGGTACTTCACCTTGATCTGCTGAGGGTCCAGGATGATTTCCGTGCTGTCTTCCTTGACGATTCCGGTGCGGAAGTTCAGCACCAAGTCAACAAGGAAGAATGTATCAGAGACCACGTTAAAGACTATCCAGGCGGGGGTGTGTTCATCTTTAAAGAAGGTGATTCCCACGGGGATGATGATCAAATTGCCCACCATCAAGAGGAGCATGATCAGGTCCCAGTAGAACCTAGAAGACATAAAAGACAAAATTACCTTTGGAGCCATTACCGATTAAAGGCAAATGAAGATTTTAAATTACAAATATAGCTGCAAGCTCAATTGTTGGGGTTTGAGAACATTAATGCGTAAATAGTGTTTTATGTTTTATTTAGCAAGCCTGTTAGCATCTCAATCATAGATGGAAATGGCCATTTACAGCCTATATGGAAAATTTACCATAGGAAATATTTGGATTTCAAGGGATAGTTCACTTTGAAATTAATTTTTGATATGTTTTAGCTTACCTCAAGGGCATCCAAGATATAGGTGTCTTTGTTTCCACAGTATTTTCAATTTTGATATTTTTGGCTCAAACCATTCTTGTCTGTCAGTCATATAATGGAAGTATATGGGGTCCACCTCAAAGAGCAGCGGTGCTTTCGGAGCTTGCGCAGACCAAAGCACCCTCGCCTTCAGAGTACTGGACGTGGCTGTGGTTACATGAGGTAAAATCGATATAATACTGTTCGTTTTTTCGCACAAATCTGCTCGTTTCGTGTCTTAGGCCATCAATGTGTACTTACATTTATGAGTCATTAAATCATGTTTAATTTGGACGTTTCTGTGCATGCTCTTTGAGGTGGACCCCAAAACCGACAAGAACATTTTGACCTAAAAATATAAAAATTGAAAATACTGTGGAAACAAAGACACCTACATCTTAGATGCCCTTGAGGTAAGCTAAAACATATCAAAAATTAATTTCAAAGTGAACTATCCCTTTAAAGTTGTATAACAGTTAACAGTAACTCATTAGCCAATAGCTGGTAAGTTTTTTGAAATACGTCAATGTACGAATATACAATTATGCCAGCTCAGATAAAGACAGGGGGTGTTAATAGGACCAGCGATGAAGTAGTTATAGCCGTTGCCATGTTTCTTCCTGTTATAGAGCCACCAATTGGCCAGTCGCCGTGTCCTTTTCAACGCGACAACAGAATGAGCTCTAGGTGCACCGAGTTTGGTGAAAATATTTCATTCTGTTCATGAGTTCTAGCCATTTTAGTAAAATTGGCTCCTCCCACTTCGAACGTTTTGGCTAGCAAGCTCAGACAGAACTGGAAAGCATGTAGCTCTGTAGTTTAACTGTTGCGCCAGGGAATAATTGATGAGACGCATGCCTTGAAAGCACTGTTAGTAGCTTTGGGTAAATGCATCTGCCAAATGCATAGATCTAATCGTCTACCATCATTTCCTCAAAATAAGTATTATGATGTTAGCAATCACAAACACTAATCTAAAAACCGTACTCAGGATTCCTTGAGAACGCTTCATGAGCACACGCACATGACTGACTGACGCTGGAAATGGCTGGCTGTCTGGTTGGGCTATTACTTCTCATTTATGGATGAGTTCCCTGTTTGGTAATTGGATGTGTCGTACGCATGTAAATGAAAGTGGCTGGGAGACATCCAGGAGACCTCCTCTGGCAAGACCGCCATTTCATCAATAAAAGATCTGCTGGGTGAAACATTTACACAAAAATGAGCCACCATAATTGTTGAACGCAGCATTATTATCCCATTGGCCTATACATGTAATCATTTGTCTTTTTTGGGCTGCTGCTAATATTTCATGATATTTTACAGTATTTGCCTGCCTCTGTTCCCCCTGTGCTAATCATTTGATATACACCACACACTGAAGTCGTTGATTAGCCTTCTTCATTTATAGCGTGGTAGAGGGATATATAGTTGGTTAATAAATTCCAGTCCTTTGCTGTGGAGTTGTAATTAGGAATCGATCACACAGAGGGTTGGTAAACCGTCCAGCTCGGTATAGATTGCAATGAGAGAATGAGGCTCTCAGCATTTCAGAGTTGTCCAGTGGGATTAGGTGTTGTTTGACACCACAGACAAGAAAAAAAACATTCGGTTCGATTTTCGACTTGGCCCTTATATTTGTGTATAAATAGCTCACAATGTTTTCTTCAGTGACAAATCGCTTGCGAAAAGCAGATTAACCGTGAACTCACACAGTATCAGATCATGATTGAAGGTTACTTTTCAGCAATCACATTAGTGTAAATAACCATAAACGCATAAAAAAATTTGTTTCATGGATAGTATGTGTCTGTTAAAAGAAAAAATGGGGTTTTGATAGATTTGAGTCTAGTAATCCATATGGTAAAGGTATATAAAAATAAAATTTTTTCTCTCAAATTTATGATAAAAATGTTAATCCAGTAATGTAAATACAATGTTTTTTCAATGTTATGTGGTCTCTAATAATCTTAGCACATTGTTCAGGGAACATTTTAGTTCGTCTAACATTACTACTTGTTTCAGAACATCCAGAGAACATTAAAAAGTAATGTTTTCATAATTTTTGCAAAATTATAAAATGGAATGTTTCCTTAACATTCGCATGACCAAGAATTTTTTTTTTTTTTAGGGAACCTTCAAATATAACATTTTCATAACAACGATGCAAAACATAATAGAAAATACTTGTAAACAAATATGAAAAATGCAGATTTGTCCAATTAAATTCTCCCAATGACTGACCCACTGTAAAAAAATATATGATCAATAAGTTGACAACATATGTTTTTATATTGCTTTTTAAGCAATTTTAAACTTTTTTACAAGTTAAACAAGATTCAACTCATTTTCTTTAAGTCAGTATAATGCAACTTAAGTTGAAATTACTTAAACATCTAAGTTGATTGATTGCTGCCTTCAATTAGGTGCGGTGTAAAACCGCCTTCAACTGACCAGCAACTAGCATCTTATTCCCAAGCATAACCTAATAAAAATAAAAGCCTTATAATATATATGACTCAAATTTACTGTTTTAAAGGAGTTAGTTCACTTTTAAAAAAAAAAAAACTTTTTCTGATAATTTACTCACCCCGATGTCATCTAAGATGTCCATGTATTTCTTACTTCAGTCGAGAAGAAATTAACGTTTTTGATGAAAACATTACAGGATTTTCTCCATATAATGGACTTCAATGGGAACCAAACGGTTCAAGGTCCAACTGAGAGTTTCAGTGCAGATTCAAAGTGCTTTAAACGACACCAAACGATGAATAAGGGTCTTATCTAGCGAAACGATCGGTCATTTAAAAAATAAATAAAAAAGTTTAAGTTTTGTAAGCACAAATGCTTGCCTTGCTCTGTTCTGTGATGAGTGGCGTGACTCTCCTGTTCGAACTCGTTCATCAAAATGAACAAATCTTTTTTCGAGTCATTGAAGGGTCCTAGATAAGACCCTTATTCATCGTCTGGTGTCGTTTAAAGCCCTTTGAAGATGCACTGAAACTCTCATTTGGAGTCCATATGGAGAAAATCCTGAAATGTTTTAATCAAAAACATTAATTTCTGTTCGACTGAAGAAAGAAAGACGTGGACATCTTGGATGACATGGGGGGTGAGTAAATTATCAGCAAACGTTTTTTTTTTAAAGTGAACTACTCCATTAATAGGAAACATTGTGCATCACACAGCAACAAAAACTGTGTTTTGCCTGTAAATCTATTCACCTAAATGAATCAGATGGCATTTAGAATAGAATAAATGAAGTAGGCTATCTGAAAAAAGAATTAAGCTAATATTATATGTTGCTTCTCTGGAAAGATAATACTATAATCACATGTATGTTAAATACCTACATTTAAGTGTAATCTAAAATCTGGGTTTAATCAAATGTAAAAATACTACTTCTGCACTTCAGTGTTGCATGGCTCTATTTTACATTGCTTGAAATGAGCTTTGGGGGAGATTAAACAAGAACAAACCATCTATAGGAAGTGTCACTAAATCTGCCAGATTATTCTCAGACAGTTTTCAGATTATAAAGGATTTGCCATTGACATTTAGCCTTGGACAGATGCTCCAGTGGTCAAAGCAGTCAGTGGGCAAAAAGAATAAGCAACATGTGCTGAACTGTGTACCATACACATGCGAGAACTAAATGTGAAGTACCAATACCGTAACAAGTTTTAAAACAACATATAAATGTAGTGATTAAATTATTTAACAAAACATACATTTATATGAAATAAAATAAATAAATATTACGGATGTGGAAGAAGTGCGACGAGGACCAAATTACAGCCGTTTTATTTAAACAAACACAACGAAGATCATCCAAACCAGGCAAAAGTCCAAACAAGAAATGCATTTAGACAAGGTAGAAGAAGACAAACGCAACAGCTTTTCAACAGGCTGCGTCCAAAATCACATAGGAGTAGTAACTTACGACTGCTTAAAAAGTATGTTCATATGAGTGTGTAGTAGCCTATGAATGTAATCTGGACTCACAACATTCGCCATGTTGTCATTATCATGTGACCTACCAGCATCGGTTGTGTCACTTCACTGTTATTCATAAATCCTCTCCGGTGGCCTCATGGGATAGTAAAGTGTCCATCGTAGGCAAGATTCAGAATCTCGCCGGAAGAAGAAGGTCATCCAGTTCATTTTTTCCTATTCTTTTTTGAATACTGTGAATTTAAACTTACTTCTTTTGCCACATATTGTTTTTCGACAACTATATTGTAGGGAAGTATGCGGTTTTGGATGCAGACTTCAACTGACAACAGACTTCTGAAACACAGGGGGATATACACACAGGATAACAAGAGGCTAACTAAGAACAGATGAGGGTAATCAATCACTATGAAAATAAAAAAGAGTGACCATAAAGATAAACAAGGCAGCAATGCAAACTAAACACAGGAAGTGAAACTGCAAAACAATAGGAACAGATAATACACTTTAACATAAGAGTCATTGAACGCAAAACAAAGGAGGACGTAACACTTATTAATAAAAATTTAGTTAAAACAAAACTATTCAAAACTTATTTTTTAAAAAATATGAATACAAAACTACATAGTGATAATTTCTATAAAATGTTATATTTATAGTTTTCAATAAGACACTATGCTGTATTTAAGACCACTTAAGTCCCCAGAGCTTGTGCGTTTGTTATTGAAATATTTGAATAAATAATATATTTCTCCATGTTTAAACCAGATTTTTTTCCACAAAGTAAGCACGGAAATTGGAAGGAAAAACAACAACGGCAAACAGATTCTGCCTGGACCTACCAATTAGATGGTATAATCTCTTCATTTCATATCACATCACAGTATTTTCTTGGTCCACTTAATCTCAGGATTATATTATATCCTGTAAGCTTCCATCATGTGTATATTAGCCTTTGCACTGCCTATAAGCAACATGAATATGCAGTTGTTCACCCACACTGTTTCTCAATTGGAAGTACTCTATATTCTCTTCTCAATTCCCATGTGTGAACAATGGATAAATCAAATAGGAACATAGACTATAAACAACCAGAAACCACAAGAGGCAGTCTTCAATGTCATTTGCGAGCGATGTGAATCACTGATTGCCACAATCACTGTAAAATGGATAACCTCTGTGGGTATGATCTTGAAAAATACCAGGTTGGAAAAGTGGAGATAGCTCCGTGAAAAGGTCTAGCATTGTTTCATTGTTTGTGTTACGTAAAGATCCATACGACTTCAAAATGAAGGGAAATCGAAGCTTAAACAACCCTATTTAGGCTAAAAATCAACTAACAGATGAGAGTCACTGTTAAATGACAGCAGTGGGAACACATTTCATCCAAACAAAAGCCTTTGCAATAATCAGCTTTCTGTTACAATCTGCCAAAAATACACTCTCCATTCTCCTTCTCTCTATCTGTTGCTGCTTAGCATATTATGAGTCCTAATTGTCTTTCCCAATCCCCATCCCTCCAATTGTGATGATCTCTCTGTGGAATCTGTGTCAACTCTACTCACCAGATCTAGCCATCATCCCGAACGCTCCGCACCAGAGCTCAACCAGTCGCTCTGGCCGCTGGAGTTCCCTGCAGAAAGCTAATGTGTTGGGTACATAATAATAGGTTTATGCAAGCCATGATTCACTTGGGTGGCTGTCATGCAGCCGTCATGCAAAAGAGTAAAATGAATACAGATAGCCTAAAGGGTGTTTCTTCAACTATGGCCACTTATGGCCTTATGAAACGGAACTCAACTCAAACCTACAAGACATTCACTTTAGTTCTGTCATGGCAAATATATGAATATATTGGCATGCCAATGGATATGAATAGAGAAGATATTTTAAGCTTCTGCTGTTGATTATTGCTGCTGCTTCAGAGCAAGTACAGGATGAATTGAATTACCTGTAGCAGATCTATACAGGTGGAGCTAGGGAGGTGGATGGTTTCTGAAAACGCACAAAATGCTATGTTTACGTTGCATTGCGTTATCACTTTTTATTCTGCGTTTAGACGAGCGTTATGGGTGGGAAATCCGCGTATGGTGAGCAAAAGTGTGTGAAATTTGATGTAGTATGCACTCCAGGCGGCTAGGTGGCGATGTGAAGCACTGCCACACAACAACACCAAGTCCGCGCGCCTGCATACAACCTTCACTGTCTAGCAGACTTTTGCGTTTTTACCCTTTACACGGGAACGCGGCGGTGAAACGTTTTTAAGATTTCCACTCTGGACGGTGGTTTCACTTTTTTGCGTTTTTAAGCTCCAAAAACGCCGTCACCGTGTAAATCGAAAGGCACATCTGATAAAATATTTTTACGTGTTCACACGCAAGCGTTCTCGTGTAAACAGGGCCTAAGTAATTGAGCTCATTGGCTACAGATGCAGCATGAACCAATCAGCTGTGCCCTATAGAGAATGATGTGATTGGTAGCAGACTGAGTTAAAGGGATAGTTCACCCAAAAATGAAAATTAAGTAATTAATTACTCACCCCCATGCGGTACCAACCCCATAAGACCTTCGTTCGTCTTCGGAACACAGTTCTCAAGTGGAACAACAGTGGCTCAAATATAAGTTTATCAAAAGACGAGAATACTTTTTGTGCGAAAAAACAAACAAAAATAATGACTTTATTCGACTATTCCTATTCCTTTTAGATTGCAGTTCTCGCACATGCGTCGTGAAAATCTCTTGAACTCTCGTCTCAGGCCTACAAGGAAGAAATGGAGTAGTCGAATAAAGTCGTTATTTTTGTTTGTTTTTTCGCACAAAAAGTATTCTCGTCGCTTGATAAACTTATAGTTGAGCCACTGTTGTCACATGGAATATTTAAACATTTTCTTCATTGACTTTCTGGGCCGTCAAGTTTCGGTACCTTAGGCAGCCTATGTAGCAGTGATCCACCTCTCAAATTTAATCAAAAATATCTTCATTTGTGTTCCGAAGACGAACAAAGCTCTTACGAGGTTGGTACAGCATGGGGGTGACTAATTAATGACTTAATTTTCATTTTTGGGTGAACTAACCCTTTAAGGACCTACAAGCCAGCGCCATTTAGACTTTCATGACAACTTTGTATTGATGAAAGAAACGGGCCTCTTTGCTGTATTTTAAAATGATCAAACCTATAATTCACGAACACCCAAAAAGTCTTTATCACAGAGACACAATGCTCTCATGAACATATCAAATATGTTGTCATATTACATTTTATTCGAAGATGTTTTGAAGAATGTTAGTTGACTTCCATAGTATTACTTTTCCATATGGAAATCAGCTGCAACTGTTTGGTTACCCATATTCTTCAAAATATCTTGTGTTGAGCTGGAGAAAGACATTCATAAAGGTTTGGAACAACTTGAGGGTGAGTATAGAGGGTGAATTTTCATTTCAAAAATATTATAGAATATAAATGATTGGATATTGTTCATTGCATTTTATTTCTTAGCCAATTAAAGGCCAGAGATAAGAAAAAAATAAAACCTGATAATTGGACAAAGATCAGAAAAAATTGTATTATATTTGACATTTTTGTCCTTGAAATAGTTCTTGAAATAGTTTTAAAGGGATACTCCACTTTTTTTTTTGGAAATAGGCTCATTTTACATCTCCCCCAGAGTTAAACAGTTGGGTTTTACCGTTTTTGAATGTATTCAGCTGATTTTTTTATATTTAGAAGAATATCAGTAGAAACTGTCTGTTTACTGATATTCTTCTAAATATCAGAAAATCGGCTGAATGGATATGAAAACGGTAAAACTCAACTGTTTAACTCTGGGGGAGTGGTAAAATGAGCCTATTTCCCAAAAAAGTGGAGTATCCCTTTAAGATATATGTTGTTTATATTATAATACATATAAGTGCACAATGTTGAAGAAACACATAAAAAAGCGTTTGCTCTGTTAGTTCTCTTAAGATGAGTCGTGACAGAGGAATCTATCTCTTGTGAGAGAGCCGTGCTTTCACTCTCCAATGGAGCTAATAGACAAACGATGTGATGCACCATATTGTTCAGCAGAACATTATATTTCCTACGCTTTCCAAATGCACTGCAGAACAGAGCTGCTCTGTGGTGATTCATTAAAAAAGCACGTCTCTTTGCTTCCCTTATTCCAGAAAGCCTTGAACACTGACGCTAACCTTCCACCCCCTCTCAACAGCCTCCCGTTACATTCTGACACTCTCTTCTCATTTTCTGCATCAACCAGGTGATGCAATCAGCAAATGGAACTCCCTGCATCGCCCGTCCCCTTCCCAAACAGTTCTGAGGGGAGGAAGGTCAAAGAGCACGAGGAGAGAGGGATGTGGCAAGCGGAAGAGGAAGGAGGCAAGGGCAAATGTGAAGATGACACCTGAAAATGCCAAACGACTAAGGACGTTACCTCTTGTGACAGGTGATTCTTTACAAATCACCTGCTGCTGTGTCTGTGTGTGTTTTTTGGTACACAGCAGGTCTTGCTGAATTAACATTTCGTGAGCTTAGCATTATAAGGTTCTATCTCCACTTTTGGTTGAAATTGAGTTTTTGACATAATCTGATCCATTAGGTGTTTATTAATGCCTGTGTGGTGTTATTTTTGTAAAAAAAAAATATATATATATATTAATAAAGCTATAATAGAAGATTATGCTACATAACAGTTTTGCCAGATGGGATGTAAAAACTTTGATGCTCAATATCTCAATATCTACCCTAAATGGAGATAGAACTTTATAACATAATTTGTCTTCAAAAGAAAGGTTTTTTAACAGCGTTGATGGTTTCACAAAGAGCCTCACCATTTGCACAAGAAAAATGTTCTTCAGATTATTACAAATTTCTTCACACTAAGAAAAGAGTGGGTCTTTTAAGAATAGAAAAATGGTTCTTATGGCGTACCTGCATAAAAAAAAAACAACAACAACAAAAAAAACAATATATTTTCAAGAGTTTTTTCAGTCAGACGACGTGCATTTTGGATAGTTTTGCAAGTACAAATGCCACTGAAGTTAAAGAGAAACATCCATAAAAATAGATCCCATGTGTTAATAAGGAATTTTCTGTATTGATTTTTTCACGGGTGTTTGTTTTACTCACATTCTGAATTACGCATTGCATAGTGATGTGTTTTAGAGTTAAAGAGATAAAAACAAAATGAACAGAACGAAAATTCTGTTGTCATTTACTCACCCTCATGTTGTTCCAAACCCGTATGACTTATATGGAACAGAAAGGAAGATTGTTTTTTTGTCCATAAAAAAGTTAATGGTGTCCAAACAAATCAAAAAATGCTTTTGTTTGGACCCCTATTGACTTTCATTGTATGAACAAAAGCTGTTGTTAATAATATCTTACTATGTGAAAAAGAAGTCGTACAGGTTTGGAACGACATGAGGTTCAAACGACATTGATTCAAAATCCAACGAAAACTCTGTTTTCAAATCCATCCGCATTAATGTAGATCACTACTGCATTTCAACTGATATCCAAAACAATGTGGCAATATCTAATTTAGGAGCACGCAACTCCTCGGCCTGGCTGTGTGAAGGCCATGTGGTCCATTTCAGCAAACCTGACTGTTACTGCCCCCTCCAACTAAGACGGTTCAGCCCTCACCGACCAGAGTGCCATTAAATAAATTGTGTTGTCGTAATCCTCTCTGATGTTTGCTCCCAATAATGTCTGTCGTCATGTTAACCCATTTTGATCACCCTATTTCCCGGACCGCGCCAGAACGGGCAACTCTGTTTGAGTGAAAACAGCAGCATTGCACGAGAACAACACAAATCTAAGTATGATTGTGACTTATTTCAATGCAGTAAAGTGAGAGATTAGGGACAGCTCACTTCTGTGATTGGTGCAGTCTAAGTTTCACACGAAGAGTGCCAAAACAATCACAAACACTCATAGACATGGAGAGAGGAGGTGATGTTGGTGACACCGTTTGCCCTTGCATTTTGTGTTCTGGCAATGTGGATGGTATCAATGTCAACATGGACCAAGTGAAGGCCTGATTTTTATATCCTCAGCAAGCTCAAGGACACAGAAAGACGTTTTAGAAAACAAAACTCTCATGAAATCCATTAAAAGGACGTGAGCAAACCACAAAATCACTTTCATTTTGGAGAGCTCCTTTGCTATGGGGCCTGACGGCAGTGGGAACATTTGCACAGACAATAATTTGACAGTGGATTACCTGAAGTCACTGTATGGGTGAATGATCCAAAAGCCTGCAGATTTGACCCGTTCTTGCTCGCGCTCCACTGCCTTCTCGCTCCCGAACATTCGAAGCGAGAACTTGTTGACTCCCGGTTGAAGCATCGCTCCAAACTGCCTGTGCATAAAGCTCGCCTGGAATAACCTCTCATCGTCCGGCAGGATCTGATCGATACCCTCCAACTTTACGAAAGTCGACTGTTCTTCAGAGGGCGCCTGCTGTGCCCCGTCGCCGCGACCGCCCTGCGCGCCCTGGCTCTCCCCGGGTCCGGTGTGCTCCGAGGGACCTTCATCCTCGGGGCTAGCATCCCCGATGAGGCGCCTCTGCTCCGCCAGATCCGCGTCTGAAGCATGTCGGCTGGTGATGGAAGAGAGGCTGCCCCTGAACCTCCGGCAGTCCCCGTTCACGTTGGTTCTGAAGGGTCTCCCCACATCGGTCTCCGCGTCTCCGCTCTTGCCCTCGCTGACACCTTTAGAGCTCCCCGTGGAGGGAAGATGCTTCATTTTGACACTTTTCCTCCGAGTGTCCTTGTCGCTGTCTTCACCGTCTCGAGTCATAGCCCCCTTGTATCCAAACTGATGTGGCAAGCTATAGAGTCGTTTGCGCATGGAAGGATGCATTGTGATCGACCACCTTAACAGAAACAATGACAGTCGGTATCATCTGAGAAGAGACGGAGGCAGGAAAATAGGTCGTAAAAAATATGAATGCACATATATGCATCCCACTGCATCTGTAATACTAGACACTGATCCCGAGAGCGCAGAATCAAAGCGCGCACACTGGATGCGGGAAGACGGACGGACGTGTCTGAACGGGAAACAATTTGACGCGCGTCTCAATGACAAATCATAGCACCCTCCTTTTCAAACTACTCTTGAAACAGCACTTACGAAGCCCCCGGCCATTGACACATCAGTAATCCAATGTGCAAAAGATGTCCAGTTCAGATGTGGTAACGTGCATGGGGATGGATGATCTATTACGTTGCCATAGAAGCGCAGACAGCAAATAAGCACGCACCACCGAAACAGACTGTTAAGGGTGTTGCAAAAAAAAAAAAAAAAAAAAAACCACACACACACACACGCACACAAACATGGCATTGCCTGTCTTTAGCAAATGATTTGCTGATGTGTATTTTCGCCAAACAATAACACAAAAAATTGTGACTGGCAACAGTAACGTTTTACGTCATTCATGAAAGCTTATGGAAAATAATCAGGTATTGTTCCATGCTTAAATTAACTTTAGTGTTAATTTAATAATCTCTCTTTAGCTCACCATAAACATTTTTAATTTTTAATTGAATAATAAAAAAATGATCCATGCACTGATGCACCACGTAATTATTTTTCATCAATCAAATATCTGCCATTCTGCCTCTTGCAACATCTCTGAGTCTGATGACGTGTTTACTGCCACGAGAGCGGGACAATCAGTCATTCATTTAAGATCAACCAATAGCAAACCACAACCATCCAATCAATTTTCGACGGGAACGATTCATGCTACCCATCGAGATTTGCTACTTACCGGTTATGCGCATGTGCAGACTCACAGTTTTGTTTTTTGTTTTTGTTTTTTCCTGTTATAATTTCCCTTTAAAAAATACTACTACCATATGAATATTTGTACGGTAAAAGAATAACTGAAAGTTTCAGTTACTATGAGGAAAGGTGTACCTACTTTGACAAGTCAAAGATGAATATTTTATGATAATTTTTACTCTTCACACCGTTTTAAAAATAAAAACAGTAGTCTATACAGTAGCTACTCATAGCTTAGAATTGTATTATAATTGTATTTCATACGACTTTAATCGGCATTCTGTGATCAATTCGCGGTACGGTAGCATTTTTCGACAAGGCAGCAAAAATCGACAGAACACCGGAATACAATTTTGGGTTGAACGACAAACCTGAAACGATTGCAAAATTACTAACATAAATTCCTCTGAAGGTCACTGAATAATTCGCACACTGCTTATTTATTATTCATATTCCGGTAGGCTTCTTCGTTTATTAGAGTTTTATGAAGAAGATGCGATGAGACACTATTGCGCTCATCAGGTTAGGCCAGCATATTTCTGTCAAATCGATTAATCGCATTGAACATACTAGTTTTAGTTGTGACACACACATTTATTATATAAACAAAACTTTTATGTAAAATGCGATTATTCGCGATTAATCGTGATTAATCATTTTGTACAGCAGTAATATGTAGCCAAGAAAATGAACCAAAACATTGACAGCTTTCAGGTTTGGTTTATTCAGGTGTAGCTGGTGGGCAAGTAAAGTAAAGCTCCCTGAATAGCTCAGCTAAGAGGACAACAGCTATGATATTCTTTGATGGGTCTTGTTTAGATGTGTATGACACATCAGTGTAATGAGTAAACAAAGAGGAGCATAATAAGGGCATCACAGCCACAACATGTAACAGTCAATAGCCTACATATTATTCTTATTCTTATGAGTAATACAATTATCTGATCTGACATATTCAAGCCATTGATTATGTTAAATATATCCATGTTAGGGCATGTTTCATGTTCATAAACGACAGCAGAAAGCCCTTGTTTCGAAACAGCTGTGCGTCAGCCAATGTCCTTGCTTTTACAGTCCGGATACAACACAACATGTCAGATGGTGAAATCAGGGCACCAAGTGATATGATGAAACTAGATACTGAGAGAATAATGGCACTATAATCTGTAAGCGCCCGGGCAAAGACAGCTTTCTGCCTTTTGAGCAGAAAATGCATTGTGACAAACACTGCCTTTCCAGGAATCATCCATCCCTATGGCTAAAGTGGAGAAACGGCTGTGAGATTATGTGATTTGTGTGTGTGTGTATCATATGGTACTCAGTCAGCTAATTTCCCTGTATATATTTATAATATATAGTTCACATTTATTAGCTAGTTAATGAGATTTTAAAGTGCCTCTTATTTCAGTGTTGTGATTATTGGTTTAACTTAAAGTAAGTTACCTGCACTGTAAAAATGAATGAGCTTTATCTAATCAAATCAATTGTGTCAACAGATTACAAGCAATAATATTAATTCAATTTAACACATTCGAATTGAGTAATAATTAACCAGTTAAAATGAGTAAAACTTTAAAAAAAAAAAAATTAATCTTTGATGTCAGTCTGTTATTCAGATATTTTTGTTGAATTTTTCGGTGTAAACTTTAAATGGTTAACTTTTAAGGAATATAATTTGATTAACTATTACTCAATTCTAATTTGTTCAATTTATTTAATAATTTTACTTGTAATCTGTTGCTACAATTTTATTGATTAGAAAAAGCACATTCATTTTTACTGTGTGGTTGCCTTAAAATTTTTATTACACATATGTGTTAATACAATGTAGATTGATTTTAATCAACAGAAACACAAAATATGATGTTATCGGACCACATTATCTCAGTTGTGATGACAAATAGTGAAAATATTTTTTAGTAATGTGCTAAATAAAACATATTTACCCCATGCAGAGACACCTGGTTTGAATTGAAAAGTTAATAATGTAAATGGTATCTCCAAATACAGTTGCAGAACTCATTGTTGTTGAAGCTTTTGGAGGTTTCAGCGTTGGTCAGCAATGCCCCCCTCTGGTGCACAGACATATTTGTTTTAGGACCGCAGGCATAACAGTAACTAGGATGATTAAAAAATTAATTCAATAAATACAAAATCCTGAAATATGCAGTATAAACACCCACACAAATATCATGTCAATACTGGAGCAGATGGTTTCAAACAATGCCGTATTCTCCACTTATATTTTGAGCTTGCACTCTAAAAACTATATATTCTGAACAGTGATTTTTTTTATATTGCAAGTAAATTTTATATATGATTACAAAAAAGGGGAAGCAACAATTTGAAATTTTGAAATAGCAAAACTGAAATAGTATTTTCTTGTAAATCTTTGTTTTATTTACAACTTTTTTAGCATATACCATGGGGTTCTTGACTCAAATTTAAAGAAACGCTCAAATTTAACGTTCTAGGACAAATGTCTTATGACTACATAATACTTTAATGGTAAAAGGGTTATTTTTTTTTATAGTGATAAAGTATGTTTATGAGTTTCTTAATTTGTACAAATGTTATTTAAAATGAAAAGTGAATTAAATAACCTTTTCTGGTAACACTTCACATGAAGGGGTGTGCATAAGACTGACATGACACCTTCATAACCATGACATTACATATATCTTGAATATGAAATAGGGTTTATGCATGTTTATGACAACTTAAGTGACTTTCGCTCTATAATGACATTTTGAAAGCAAATATGACATTGTTTGAGATGTCTTTGTTATGACACCTAGACATAAACCAATACACCATAACCTGTCAGGATCTTTGTCATGACAACTTGACATAAAATTAAGACAACTTTGACATTGGCTGTCATGAGGCATTATAACAGTGTCATGAATATTTTTCATGACTTCAACTACAGTGGTACTAATTGAATTTGTCATTAAAAAGTTATAATGGCTTCATGATTGACAGCCAATGTCAAGATCAACCACCTGACAGTTTAATGTAATGTTAACCAATAAAGCTAGGTGGTTTCTTAAGTTTGATAATTAATCTGCTATGTCATTGTTGTGTTGTCTTAGTATGTCACGTTGTCATGATAAAGACCCTGACAGGTTATGATGTATTGGTTTATGTCAAGGTGTCATAACAAAGACATCTCAAACAATGTCATATTTGCATTCAAAATGTCATAACTGAGCGAATGACACTTAATGACAGTTGTCACAAACATGCATAAATGTTACCCCTTTTCTTCAAATGTCATTGTTTGCAGTTTATCATGTACTTTACATAAACCCGTGTTAAAGTAAACAAGGCATCATGTTATAAAAGAGGACAACGCATTTGACTTTGGATATTTTAATTGTTAAAAATGACTGTATATGCCTTGGTCGATTGATAGAATATTAATTTCTCTTCACATTCTGAATTAGTAGACCTTTTATATGCGTAAGGACTCATGCATCATGTGGATTGTTTCTCATGGTCTAAACAGAGCACTTGCTAACTTATAATATTAAAGCTTAATTATACACAACCAAAAGCTAAAAAGTGTGTTCTACTGTAAAGATATTGCATAGAATAAAAGCCATGCTGTATACTATGCATACATAAAAAGCCATCAAAGAAGATAAGGTACATGAGTATAAAATGAAGTCACTGGTTTGCGAGAATATTAGTTGAAGAGATAAGTGCATCAGTATGAAGAACATTCAGATATCTATAGATATTTCAAGTGATTTCATACATCAATGTATAATACATGTACAAATTAAACATTGCAGGAGACTTTGCAAAGCCCTTGATTCATACGATTGATTGATAGAATCGTATGCCACCATACCGTAACATGATAATCTGTACAAAAACGGTCATACCAGAATCATGGTGGCATATTTGCGATAAGATAAAGGCTTGCTTGAACAGAAGTCATTCATAAATACACAAACGGAGAGAAAAAAAATCAATCAGCCTGTATCAAACAGTAGAATATCTTGCATGCAATTATTATTTTTGTACTTTTGCCTGACATGGAAAAAAAGTCGACTCGAATGAAAGAGATTCTAAAGAAAAACGCAACACAATCATGCAAGGAAATGTTCAGAATCAGGTTCCGTTCGGGTTCACTCGTCCTCCTCACGCCAGATTTATAAGGCATGCCTCGGCAGCTCATTCATTTCAGTCTTCCCTTTAACTCCTTCCACCTTTTATTTGTTTACCAATCCGCTGAACCGTTAATGAGTAATGTTCATATGGTCATGATGTGAATGTCTTTATCTGTGAACAAGAAACAGAAGTGAAAAAGTTTGGTTAATAGTGTGGGGTTTTCAGAAGAGTTACTGTCACGGGTGGTTGCAGGAGGGCGGACGAAGATGAAGAATAAAGTTCCAATATGAAGTTTTAATGACGATAATAGAAATAATACTAAGACAGGCAGGCAGGGCAACACACATTTAATGTAACTGTGATGGTAGTCATAGAAAGAAATTATATTGTGACAATAACAGTAGTCATAGAAACAAAGGAGTGGTGGGAGAATCAAACAAAAGAACACATGCTGTGAATGAAAGCAAACTAAAAGGCCATGATAAGTAAAGCCGGGTTCACACTGTGCGATTTTGGCCACATCTTGTCGTCTGAGACAAATTTTTGCAAATCTTAAAAGATTCCTCTGATCCAAGGCTAAAATCTGAAGTCTTTGATCATCAAATTGTAGCTTTACAAATTGCCTCTGTCTAGATCCTTGACTTTCATTACATAGCTCTTTGGAATACTTGATTCTGATTGGTCAGTCGTGGCATTCGGTGTATATATATATATATATACTAGTGCTGTCAAATCAATTAATCGTGATTAATCACATCTAACATAAAAGTTTTTGTTTATATATATATATATATATATATATATATATATATATATATAATATATAATATATATATATATATATATATGAAAATGAAGCGAACATTTTTTTTTACCACTATTATAACTACAGATTATAACATTGTTTAAAATTCTAGTGATATGAAAATTCTCAGTGTAACTGAATACTGACCTTGTAATGATCAAATCAATTTGTATTTCTCTGACGTAGGTTTTTATCTTTGTGGTTGTTGGTGGAATTAGTTTTCCTTGAAGGTGAGATCATAAAGATGAGTCAGTGTGAGTGCCATATGACAATCCAAAATGAAGTTACACCATTATAAAATTACATTTCCTTCATTCAATGTTTCTTTAAACACTTCACATTCTGTATAAATCACACATATGCTGTCATCACTTATCCAGGACAGTTGCATCATACCAATTCTTATTTAAATGTAAATCCGATACTTACATTGGCCCTGCTGGTTCGTCATCTGAATGGGAAGCAAAACAAAGACAATTTTAGTTCGAGGCAGCAATGCTTCCAGCTGGCACAGTATTCACATTATTGAACGAATTCCATAAACCGACTGAATTAGCCATAAACAACAACACAATGCTATATTGTCTTTCAATATTTCAGTTATTGTTGCGCAGTAGAATTTCACAGAACAAAACTTCACTCCTTCAGCACTGGTGTGAGTAGTTAACTGGCTCGCAGTACAAGAACAGAGAAGAAATACAAGCATGCAAACAAACCTATACTTCACTACTTCCATATCCCTTAAATAGCTTTAAAATGAATAAAACTTGATGTTACATTCATGCATCATATTTCTTTAATTTATGTATTATATATTAAATTATAATATATATATTTATATATATATATATATAGCTTTTCTAAAAGATGATAATTGAAAGGTGAAAATGAAGTAAAATCTCATGCACATGTCAACATGAATACATTTGAAGAGACTCCAGTGAAGAGGATGTACAGATAAATGAAGGTCATTTGAAGGTTAAACAGCAATAGACATCATTCTCATAATGAAGGCAACAAAAAACCCCATTTCAGAATAATCCAAACAAGACATATATACAAACCAAAGCATAGGACAAGATAGAATATGTGCAATGCTGCTATAGGTTCACTCAAGCTGCATGCAGGTCTGACACTTACCAGTGTTTAAGGTTGAGCCATTCAGAGAGAAAGAAATGAGTTAACGTTGTAAATTCTTAATGACAGGTACGTCTTCTCATATTAAACTCCAAAAGTGTGATTCAATTGCTTAATTAATGCTGTAGTGATTCACAAATGACTAGAACACTTGCACAAAACATGCAAATAAACCAAATAAGGCTGAAATTAAATACTGAATTTATACACCTTATATTGTATTTGTACATATATGCCCGCCCACATCCACGAACTATATACAATTTTAAACACTTTAAAAAAAAAACGCATAAATTGGTTGTTTCTGGGTTATTTGGCGCTGAAATCAATACCGAGGGTAACCACTAGGTGGCGATGCTGGACAGGCGAAATCCCAGTTATCGTCACTCACTATTATCTGAAGCTGTCCAGTTCGTTTGAAAATATCGACTGATACTCATTCAATGTACGAAATAACGAATATAATTCCACCCGAAAGCTAAATAATTTGCTTTAAGCAGGCTTTAAACGTAAAAATAAGTCGTTTTATATAAAACCCGTCTAAAGTGAATTTCCTGGCTTGCAGCAATACTTGACACGGTTTTGTTTTCCCACTCAATGCATAGGTGAGGAGCACGAGTAGTAAAGTGGCGTGGGACTACACCTCCACGCGCATCAATAATTCACAACCCACTACCTCCGATTCACCTCAGAGTCATATTCCTCTTGAATATCAGATTAGTGTCCAGATGACCTAACACCGGTGCCCTACAGGAAAAGAATGACGAGTATGTATGTGTGTGTTTGCTGGTCTGAATGGCATCAGACTGAATTATTAAGAGTCAAGGTCAGGATCAAATAACAAAGTGAGTTAAAGGTCTTGTGACGCAGTGAGAGAAAACTAGGTAAGAATTGTATAAGATGTAAATAATGCTTATCTTCCCAATAAATTAACTTAATTTGTAAATAAACATTACCTAGACTATATGCTACTGTTCAGTTTGGGGTTGGTGCGATGTTTCAATGTTTTTTAAGTTTATGTCCAGTGGCATCCTTTTTTACTTGATATAATACAGAAATGTGACAATATTTCTTAGTCAATAACTACAGTATTTACAATGTAATGTCCTAGTAAGAAATTGTTTTCTATATATATATATGGAAATATATATAAATTCATTGTTTTCTATATATATATGAATATACATTTTGAAACATTGTACCAACCCCAAAGTATATAACAGTAGTCTAGGTAATATTTATTTGCTAATTATATTTATTTATTAGGAAGATAAGCATCCTTTACAATACAACTTATTTTCTAACCTAGTTTTATCTCACTGTGTCACAAGACCTTTAACTCACTTTGTTATTTGATCCTGACCTGGACTCTTAATAATTCAGTCTGATGCCATTCAGACCAAACACACACATACATACTTGTCATTCTTTTCCTGTATGTTTTGTAGCCTTAAAAAGTATTTGAACACTTAAAATCACACTTAAAAATGGAAAAATTTCACTAATTTAGATATAAAATACCAAGCCAAGTGGCATCTGCAAACAAATTCTGCTTTATCGTTTTTTAAAAAAAAATAACTTTTCAAAGCATTTTTGTGGATAGAAAATTTCCAAATCCCTTTTGTCGTAATTTTAACCAACATATCTTGATTTGATGTTTTGTTCATTCATGTATTGATCTTAGGTGTGCAAATAATTTTTTGGCACGCTGTAGATCAATGCATTGGCACTACAGTATATTAGGTAAACTGTTTATATCAGCCAAGCATCAGTAGTTCATATTGAGACAGTAACCCACCCTTTTAAACTCACCGTCAGGCATATCATCGGGCTTCTTGCGCTTCTCGTAGATGACGATGATCAGCACCAGGATGATGATCTCAGCGAGGACGCCCAGGAGGGGCCACAGGGGGCCAGGTAGCTCCTGACCCGCAGGACTGATTTCATGGAGGAGGAGCCGATGGTGTTGGTCGCGTTGCACTCGTACTCTCCGGGGTCAGACGTGAGGTCGAGGTTAATGATGGACAGCTCAGTGTAGCCATCCCTGCTGCTGATGAAGAAGCGGCGGGAGGAGTTGTCGATATCCTGAGTGATTGATGGAGAGGGAGGAACAGTGACAGGTGAGGAGAGGTGAAAGACGGGGGAAGGATTCGCTCAAAAGTATTTCTGATTGAAAAAAGACTTTTCAGCAAATGATGGAGGCTTAAAGATAAAGTAACAGAAACTACATTTAAAGGGATAGTTCATACAATTAAGCCTACTGTATCATATTCAAATTTCTAAGGCCTCAAGGCCTTTTGCTGTAAAACTTCACTGATTTTTATAAAGTAAATTTATAGAAAAATCATGTTGAGTATCAAATATGACACATCAGGCTTTTGTTTTATTTGTAATAAATTCTCTCAATCATCATTATATTGGAGTCGCCCCCCCCAAAAATGACGGAGATTTGATCATAAAACTAAGCAATTAAATATCTAGTATAGGACATATACTCTCACTCTTGTGTCAAAATGACCATACCATATTGGCTCCACTATCGAGTTTACGCCAGGTCCACAGGGGATAAGGATAACCCACAGATTTGCAGTAGAGGACGGCTGTCTCACCCTCATTCTTATTCTCACTGCGCTTGTGCCCCGTGATGTCTGGTGCAGCTATGAGAGGAGAGCAGAAGGACAGTGAGTCCTTCAGTATCACAAAAGATTTCATTGCAGAAACCTTAAGCATTGTGTGGATGTTTATTCTTGTGCCATTTGCAATGACATTTTGTGTGGTAAATATAGCATAGAGCACATGTTAAATCTGGAGGGTCACTGTCCTGCAGAGTTCAGCTTCAACAACCCTAATTAAACACACCTGAATCAGCGAATCAAGGTCTTATACTAGAACCTTCCTGGTTGGAGTGTTGAGGCAAGTTTGAGCTAAACTCTTCAGGACAGTGGCCCTTCGGAGCAGGATTGGAGCTGGCTTAAAGCTAGTGGCGGATCAGGAAATGTTAAGAAAATACTCCCTGATTGCCCAAACAAATGGTAATCAACCAAGATCTTACGGCCACAGCAATTTCATATGCTGCCACACAAGTGGATCTGGATTTAAGGTTCAGGTTAGTAGAATAAGTTGACATGAGCAGGGATGCATGAAATATCGGCCACCACATCGGTTCATTTTTAATGTTATCATTATTGGCCTGAAAGAAAATTTGGCCAATGTATTAAAGCCGAATCGCAGATAATAATTTTTTCCGTTAAAAGGGTAATTCCATCGGGGGAGACATGAATATATATTGAAATTGGGTCATATATGTAGTAGATTAGTATCATAAATTTCTAATTTGGGTCCTTCTTGGCCGATAAAAGGAAGAAAATGTCATTTTAGTGCTTGTGGATTGTAGACAATAATCCCCATAGTGCATTGCAATGCTCAGCTCCGCAGGCCACTCCCACTCTAGAGTTGAGCTCCACTCTACCGCCTGGAAATCATTTCACACAATGAAATCAGATAATGTGCACTAATATAATATGACGACGTAAGAGCGTCAAGGCGGCGCCCGCGCCATCAGCTAATAATTGAGATAATACACTACCATTTAAAAGATTGCTTGGTGTCATCAAGACATTTTTTGAAAGAAATGAGTACTTTAAATTACATTTTAAAATATATTTAAATAGAAAACAATATTAGTGTTTTACTTTATTTTTGATTTAATAAATGCAGCCTCGGTGAGCATAAAAGAATGTCAAACACAATAATAATAATAAAAAAAAAAAACGTACTGACCACAAACTTTTGAACGATATTTGCTCTTGTCACTGATATATTAAATCTAATGTGATAATATTTCCAAGGACACTTGTGTTTTACAAATAAAAAAATATATACACTGAATATATGGGGCAATAATAAGATGATTAATACGGATGAATCACTGAAAGTATTGAAGCATTAGCATCAGAAGCTGGCTATATTATTCATAATGTGCCAAGTACCCCCGCAAACCATCTACATGTAAATCATCCCCACATCTTGTGATTGAAAAGTCAAACGATGAATCATGACCGACAGGAGATTTTTTTTTAAAGGTTGATTCAGTCTAAATGACACCAAATACCTCAGTTAAGAGACACAGAGAGAGAGAAAAGAGTGACAGATTTACATCCCCACCCCCTCAAGACATGCAACCACCATCTGGTGCCTGTGAGCTGACCGCAGGATAACCAGAGAGAGGTGACCAGGCCACGCTTAAACCGCATGGCACTTTACCAGCTGCTGATCTCTAACACACAAACCAAACACACAAGCCTGTCAGATTTAAAGGCCATTATTAAACACATGATCACAAGGAGATCTGGGCTGGCTGGCATTTTGCTTTACACCCATTGCTGATTTGAGGCCTTAGAAATGACCCAGTTATAACTAAACAAAATGCTTTGTATATTACGATGGGCCAAACATGAAATATTTATATAAAATCTGAATATATAAACCCTGAATATAAATGTACATTTATATATTCAGGATTTATAAATACAAGCCTTTCAAGTCAAGTGGCGTGTTATCTACAGTATATGCAATTTTGAGCTATCCGCGTGTATGTGTGTAAGTCTACGCCATTAAATGTCCGAGTGATTCCGCGCGTATGTACACGCCGTTAAATGTCCGAGCGAAACAAAGCAAAATGTAGATCTACATCTGGGGAGCGGGTTGTTTTTTTTTTTTCATGAATGCAATTTTTTTTACTCATAAATGCTATTAACCACAGTGACGGGTGGGTTTAGGGACAGGGTTGGGTTAGGTCATGTATTTAAACAGTAATGTAATGTTAAGTCAACGGCGTTCATAAACACACTGAAAAGCGATTATGCATGTTGATAGCACGCCAAAAATGTAAATATGAATTGGCCTGTCATACATACGCCATTTCAAGAGATCTGCTCATTTCAAAAGTCTGCTCAGACATATACCCACAGGATTATATATTTGTATCTATAAATCCTACTGAGAAATTCGGCATAAATTATAATGAATGCTGGTGGAACCTTCCATTTCCAGGTCTAGCTGGTGGATCAGCAAGTCATGTAGTTCCTAAATATAAATTCAGATTATATGTAATTGTTTCCTATTTGGCCCTTTATAATATACACAGATGAGCAAAAACATCATGACCACCTGCCTAATATGCCATTGGTCCTCCACATGCTGCCAAAACAGTGCCGACCAGCTGAAGAATGGACTCTATAAGACCCCTGAAGGTGTCCTGTGGTTTCTGATGTCAGCAGCAGATATTGCTAATTATATATTCAAATAATACTAATTATTAAGATTGCAAACAATGCATTCACATTCACACTGCCTAGTGAGCAAAAACCTGGATGTCTTTCCCTCTCAACTAACCAAGCACACAATCATGCTGTCATGGCCTGTGTTAGTGTGACTCAGCATGTGTTGTGTGGAGGAGATTCAAAATGTTGACAAACCATCTGAAAATCAAACTCGCTGTGATACTAGAAAGACACCACAGACCATTCAATTTCTATATTTTTGTGACATTTTGAGAAATGTGGGGTATTGTGAGGGCATCTTACCTTTTACCTCAATGGTGGCATTAGCTTGGGGGACCGAATCAAATGTGTACACGCACATATACTCGCCCGCATCATCTGTCCTTGGTTTATTAATTCTGTGTAAAAGACAAAACACTTTTCACTTATAAAAGGTACTGTTTTAGTCCCATTCAAATAGAATGGTAGGCCTATTCAGTACTTTGGAGTAATAAATAAGCAGTCAGAAAAATAACACACCCACATGTAGAGAGAACACAAATGCAGATTAACTGTTAGCCGTACTAGTGTGCCGATATGGTTAGTCTGATTAGATTAGGAGTCAGGGAGAGAGATTAGCAACACGTGTTGGTAGAGAGAAAGGCCTCGCTCAGGATTTAGACCATTGCAGAGCAGTGCAGCATCAACAGACAGTGAGCCAAGGCTTGAGAGTCACTGAGATAAAGCTTTTACAAAACAAACGCCAACTCGGGTAATGCAAATGACCACGTGTTTAACACCTAGAAGCCTATATTGCTATATTTTGATCTGATAGTGGCATTGAATGATATTACAGTCAAATGTTTCTGTGCTAAATGAACTGCATTGATTAAATAATCTATTATTTAATATTGTATATTTTTCAGTTTATCTAGTTTTAAATTAATAATTAAAAAAAAGGTTTCAAAACCTCTATTTTAAAATTCTGAAATCTTCAGAGGCACATAGAGTATAAATAACTTGTCTGTTGAGTTACAAATTGTCAATACAAAATACACATTTATAAATATATTTATGGTATTACTAGCAGGGCTGCAACTAATAGATTAATGTATGCTATACATTGTGTAAAATATCACATGCCTGATGTGGGAAAATGGTCACATGAAAAAAAAAAATTACAATATACAATAATATTGCATGAATAAAATTAAATGTATTATTATATTATTTTTATACGCATAATTAAACATGTAGCACCATTTGATTTAGCTCAAACTCAAAAAAATATTTTATTTGGCATTAAAATAGTTAGCATCCATATAAAACTATTTGGTAAAAATTATAATCCCACTTTTGGTCAAAATATGCCAATATGCACACAGTGTGTGTATAGATGTGTATATATGAAGAGTTCAGATGCAAAAGCCTCTAAGTGCCATTTGAAATTTTCTTCTAAAATGATATATAAGTATCATTTAAGTTCAGTAATTTCACTTAAATGGCAAATGAAGATTACCTATTAATTGTCATTTAAGTGAAATTACTGAACTTAAATATACAAGCTCAAAATTCAAAATATTAACAAAAACTATAATAGTATATTAATGACATTAATTGAATGTATTATTATTTGATACATTTCATATCATAATGTTTCAGTGCTCACTAATGTCCAATAAC
>NW_024121865.1:2822215-2867898 GCF_016745375.1 Pimephales promelas | reverse complement strand
TTAACTTAAAGTAAGTTACCTGCACTGTAAAAATGAATGAGCTTTATCTAATCAAATCAATTGTGTCAACAGATTACAAGCAATAATTTAATTCAATTAACACATTCGAATTGAGTAATAATTAACCAGTTAAAATGAGTAAAACTTTAAAAAAAAAAAAATTAATCTTTGATGTCAGTCTGTTATTCAGATATTTTTGTTGAATTTTTTGGTGTAAACTTTAAATGGTTAACTTTTAAGGAATATAATTTGATTAACTATTACTCAATTCTAATTTGTTCAATTTATTTACTTATATATATAATTTTATATAAATATAATTTTACTTGTAATCTGTTGCTACAATTTTATTGATTAGAAAAAGCACATTCATTTTTACTGTGTGGTTGCCTTAAAATTTTGAGTTCTTTGAAATACATTTTTCTTTTTATTACACATACGTGTTAATACAATGTAGATTGATTTAATCAACAGAAACACAAAATATGATGTTATCGGACCACATTATCTCAGTTGTGATGACAAATAGTGAAAATATTTTTTTAGTAATGTGCTAAAAAAACATATTTACCCATGCAGAGACACCTGGTTTGAATTGAAAAGTTAATAATGTAAATGGTATCTCCAAATACAGTTGCAGAACTCATTGTTGTTGAAGCTTTTGGAGGTTTCAGCGTTGGTCAGCAATGCCCCCTCTGGTGCACAGACATATTTGTTTTAGGACCGCAGGCATAACAGTAACTAGGATGATTAAAAAATTAATTCAATAAATACAAAATCCTGAAATATGCAGTATAAACACCCACACAAATATCATGTCAATACTGGAGCAGATGGTTTCAAACAATGCCGTATTCTCCACTTATATTTTTGAGCTTGCACTCTAAAAACTATATATTCTGAACAGTGATTTTTTTTATATTGCAAGTAAATTTTATATATGATTACAAAAAAGGGGAAGCAACAATTTGAAATTTTGAAATAGCAAAACTGAAATAGTATTTTTCTGTAAATCTTTGTTTTATTTACAACTTTTTTAGCATATACCATGGGGTTCTTGACTCAAATTTAAAGAAACGCTCAACATTAACGTTCTAGGACAAATGTCTTATGACTACATAATACTTTAATGGTAAAAGGGTTATTTTTTTTTCTAGTGATAAAGTATGTTTATGAGTTTCTTAATTTGTACAAATGTTATTTAAAATGAAAAGTGAATTAAATAACCTTTTCTGGTAACACTTCACATGAAGGGGTGTGCATAAGACTGACATGACACCTTCATAACCATGACATTACATATATCTTGACTATGAAATAGGGTTTATGCATGTTTATGACAACTTAAGTGACTTTCGCTCTATAATGACATTTTGAAAGCAAATATGACATTGTTTGAGATGTCTTTGTTATGACACCTAGACATAAACCAATACACCATAACCTGTCAGTATCTTTGTCATGACAACTTGACATAAAATTAAGACAACTTTGACATTGGCTGTCATGAGGCATTATAACAGTGTCATGAATATTTTTCGTGACTTCAACTACAGTGGTACTAATTGAATTTGTCATTAAAAAGTTATAATGGCTTCATGATTGACAGCCAATGTCAAGATCAACCACCTGACAGTTTAATGTAATGTTAACCAATAAAGCTAGGTGGTTTCTTAAGTTTGATAATTAATCTGCTATGTCATTGTTGTGTTGTCTTAGTATGTCACGTTGTCATGATAAAGACCCTGACAGGTTATGATGTATTGGTTTATGTCAAGGTGTCATAACAAAGACATCTCAAACAATGTCATATTTGCATTCAAAATGTCATAACTGAGCGAATGACACTTAATGACAGTTGTCACAAACATGCATAAATGTTACCCCTTTTTCTTCAAATGTCATTGTTTGCAGTTTATCATGTACTTTACATAAACCCGTGTTAAAGTAAACAAGGCATCATGTTATAAAAGAGGACAACGCATTTGACTTTGGATATTTTAATTGTTAAAAATGACTGTATACTGTATGCCTTGGTCGATTGATAGAATATTAATTTCTCTTCACATTCTGAATTAGTAGACCTTTTATATGCGTAAGGACTCATGCATCATGTGGATTGTTTCTCATGGTCTAAACAGAGCACTCTGCTAACTTATAATATTAAAGCTTAATTATACACAACCAAAAGCTAAAAAGTGTGTTCTACTGTAAAGATATTGCATAGAATAAAAGCCATGCTGTATACTATGCATACATAAAAAGCCATCAAAGAAGATAAGGTACATGAGTATAAAACGAAGTCACTGGTTTGCGAGAATATTAGTTGAAGAGATAAGTGCATCAGTATGAAGAACATTCAGATATCTATAGATATTTCAAGTGATTTCATACATCAATGTATAATACATGTACAAATTAAACATTGCAGGAGACTTTGCAAAGCCCTTGATTCATACGATTGATTGATAGAATCGTATGCCACCATACCGTAACATGATAATCTGTACAAAAACGGTCATACCAGAATCATGGTGGCATATTTGCGATAAGATAAAGGCTTGCTTGAACAGAAGTCATTCATAATACACAAACGGAGAGAAAAAAAATCAATCAGCCTGTATCAAACAGTAGAATATCTTGCATGCAATTATTATTTTTGTACTTTTGCCTGACATGGAAAAAAAGTCGACTCGAATGAAAGAGATTCTAAAGAAAAACGCAACACAATCATGCAAGGAAATGTTCAGAATCAGGTTCCGTTCGGGTTCACTCGTCCTCCTCACGCCAGATTTATAAGGCATGCCTCGGCAGCTCATTCATTTCAGTCTTCCCTTTAACTCCTTCCACCTTTTATTTGTTTACCAATGCGCTGAACCGTTAATGAGTAATGTTCATATGGTCATGATGTGAATGTCTTTATCTGTGAACAAGAAACAGAAGTGAAAAAGTTTGGTTAATAGTGTGGGGTTTTCAGAAGAGTTACTGTCACGGGTGTGGTGGCAGGAGGGCGGATGAAGATGAAGAATAAAGTTCCAATATGAAGTTTTAATGACGATAATAGAAATAATACTAAGACAGGCAGGCAGGGCAACACACATTTAATGTAACTGTGACAGTAGTCATAGAAAGAAATTATATTGTGACAATAACAGTAGTCATAGAAACAAAGGAGTGGTGGGAGAATCAAACAAAAGAACACATGCTGTGAATGAAAGCAAACTAAAAGGCCATGATAAGTAAAGCCGGGTTCACACTGTGCGATTTTGGCCACATCTTGTCGTCTGAGACAAATTTTTGCAAATCTTAAAAGATTCCTCTGATCCAAGGCTAAAATCTGAAGTCTTTGATCATCAAATTGTAGCTTTACAAATTGCCTCTGTCTAGATCCTTGACTTTCATTACATAGCTCTTTGGAATACTTGATTCTGATTGGTCAGTCGTGGCATTCGGTGTATATATATATATATATATACTAGTGCTGTCAAATCAATTAATCGTGATTAATCACATCTAACATAAAAGTTTTTGTTTATATATATATATATATATATATATATATATATATATAAATATATATATATATAATAATAATAAATAAATATATATATATATATATATATATATATATGAAAATGAAGTGAAATTTTTTTTTACCACTATTATAACTACAGATTATAACATTGTTTAAAATTCTAGTGATATGAAAATTCTCAGTGTAACTGAATACTGACCTTGTAATGATCAAATCAATTTGTATTTCTCTGACGTAGGTTTTTATCTTTGTGGTTGTTGGTGGAATTAGTTTTCCTTGAAGGTGAGATTATAAAGATGAGTCAGTGTGAGTGCCATATGACAATCCAAAATGAAGTTACACCATTATAAAATTACATTTCCTTCATTCAATGTTTCTTTAAACACTTCACATTCTGTATAAATCACACATATGCTGTCATCACTTATCCAGGACAGTTGCATCATACCAATTCTTATTTAAATGTAAATCCGATACTTACATTGGCCCTGCTGGTTCGTCATCTGAATGGGAAGCAAAACAAAGACAATTTTAGTTCGAGGTAGCAATGCTTCCAGCTGGCACAGTATTCACATTATTGAACGAATTCCATAAACCGACTGAATTAGCCATAAACAACAACACAATGCTATATGGTCTTTCAATATTTCAGTTATTGTTGCGCAGTAGAATTTCACAGAACAAAACTTCACTCCTTCAGCACTGGTGTGAGTAGTTAACTGGCTCGCAGTACAAGAACAGAGAAGAAATACAACCATGCAAACAAACCTATACTCCACTACTTCCATTACACTTAAATAGCTTTATAATGAATAAAACTTGATGTTACATTCATGCATCATATTTCTTTAATTTATGTATTATATATTAAATTATAATATATATATATATATATATATATATATATATATTAAGCTTTTCTAAAAGATGATAATTGAAAGGTGAAAATGAAGTAAAATCTCATGCACATGTCAACATGAATACATTTGAAGAGACTCCAGTGAAGAGGATGTACAGATAAATGAAGGTCATTTGAAGGTTAAACAGCAATAGACATCATTCTCATAATGAAGGCAACAAAAAAACCCATTTCAGAATAATCCAAACAAGACATATATACAAACCAAAGCATAGGACAAGATAGAATATGTGCAATGCTGCTATAGGGTCACTCAAGCTGCATGCAGGTCTGACACTTACCAGTGTTTAAGGTTGAGCCATTCAGAGAGAAAGAAATGAGTTAACGTTGTAAATTCTTAATGACAGGTACGTCTTCTCATATTAAACTCCAAAAGTGTGATTCAATTGCTAAATTAATGCTGTAGTGATTCACAAATGACTAGAACACTTGCACAAAACATGCAAATAAACCAAATAAGGCTGAAATTAAATACTGAATTTATACACCTTATATTGTATTTGTACATATATGCCCGCCCACATCCACGAACTATATACAATTTTAAACACTTTAAAAAAAAAACGCATAAATTGGTTGTTTCTGGGTTATTTGGCGCTGAAATCAATACCGAGGGAAACCACTAGGTGGCGATGCTGGACAGGCGAAATCCCAGTTATCGTCACTCACTATTATCTGAAGCTGTCCAGTTCGTTTGAAAATATCGACTGATACTCATTCAATGTACGAAATAACGAATATAATTCCACCCGAAAGCTAAATAATTTGCTTTAAGCAGGCTTTAAACGTAAAAATAAGTCGTTTTATATAAAACCCGTCTAAAGTGAATTTCCTGGCTTGCAGCAATACTTGACACGGTTTTGTTTTCCCACTCAATGCATAGGTGAGGAGCACGAGTAGTAAAGTGGCGTGGGACTACACCTCCACGCGCATCAATAATTCACAACCCACTACCTCCGATTCACCTCAGAGTCATATTCCTCTTGAATATCAGATTAGTGTCCAGATGACCTAACACCGGTGCCCTACAGGAAAAGAATGACGAGTATGTATGTGTGTGTTTGCTGGTCTGAATGGCATCAGACTGAATTATTAAGAGTCAAGGTCAGGATCAAATAACAAAGTGAGTTAAAGGTCTTGTGACGCAGTGAGAGAAAACTAGGTAAGAATTGTATAAGATGTAAATAATGCTTATCTTCCCAATAAATTAACTTAATTTGTAAATAAACATTACCTAGACTATATGCTACTGTTCAGTTTGGGGTTGGTGCGATGTTTCAATGTTTTTTAAGTTTATGTCCAGTGGCATCCTTTTTTACTTGATATAATACAGAAATGTGACAATATTTCTTAGTCAATAACTACAGTATTTACAATGTAATGTCCTAGTAAGAAATTGTTTTCTATATATATATGGAAAATATATATAAATTGTTTTCTATATATATATGAATATACATTGTCTGTTTTGAAACATTGTACCAACCCCAAAGTATATAACAGTAGTCTAGGTAATATTTATTTACCAATTATATTTATTTATTAGGAAGATAAGCATCCTTTACAATACAACTTATTTTCTAACCTAGTTTTATCTCACTGTGTCACAAGACCTTTAACTCACTTTGTTATTTGATCCTGACCTGGACTCTTAATAATTCAGTCTGATGCCATTCAGACCAAACACACACATACATACTTGTCATTCTTTTCCTGTATGTTTTGTAGCCTTAAAAAGTATTTGAACACTTAAAATCACACTTAAAAATGGAAAAATTTCACTAATTTAGATATAAAATACCAAGCCAAGTGGCATCTGCAAACAAATTCTGCTTTATCGTTTTTAAAAAAAAATAACTTTTCAAAGCATTTTTGTGGATAGAAAATTTCCAAATCCCTTTTGTCGTAATTTTGACCAACATATCTTGATTTGATGTTTTGTTCATTCATGTATTGATCTTAGGTGTGCAAATAATTTTTTGGCACGCTGTAGATCAATGCATTGGCACTACAGTATATTAGGTAAACTGTTTATATCAGCCAAGCATCAGTAGTTCATATTGAGACAGTAACCCACCCTTTTAAACTCACCGTCAGGCATATCATCGGGCTTCTTGCGCTTCTCGTAGATGACGATGATCAGCACCAGGATGATGATCTCAGCGAGGACGCCCAGGAGGGGCCACAGGGGGGCCAGGTAGCTCCTGACCCGCAGGACTGATTTCATGGAGGAGGAGCCGATGGTGTTGGTCGCGTTGCACTCGTACTCTCCGGGGTCAGACGTGAGGTCGAGGTTAATGATGGACAGCTCAGTGTAGCCATCCCTGCTGCTGATGAAGAAGCGGCGGGAGGAGTTGTCGATATCCTGAGTGATTGATGGAGAGGGAGGAACAGTGACAGGTGAGGAGAGGTGAAAGACAGGGGAAGGATTCGCTCAAAAGTATTTCTGATTGAAAAAAGACTTTTCAGCAAATGATGGAGGCTTAAAGATAAAGTAACAGAAACTACATTTAAAGGGATAGTTCATACAATTAAGCCTACTGTATCATGTTCAAATTTCTAAGGCCTCAAGGCCTTTTGCTGTAAAACTTCACTGATTTTTATAAAGTAAATTTATAGAAAAATCATGTTGAGTATCAAATATGACACATCAGGCTTTTGTTTTATTTGTAATAAAAATTCTCAATCATCATTATATTGGAGTCGCCCCCCCCAAAAATGACGGAGATTTGATCATAAAACTAAGCAATTAAATATCTAGTATAGGACATATACTCTCACTCTTGTGTCAAAATGACCATACCATATTGGCTCCACTATCGAGTTTACGCCAGGTCCACAGGGGATAAGGATAACCCACAGATTTGCAGTAGAGGACGGCTGTCTCACCCTCATTCTTATTCTCACTGCGCTTGTGCCCCGTGATGTCTGGTGCAGCTATGAGAGGAGAGCAGAAGGACAGTGAGTCCTTCAGTATCACAAAAGATTTCATTGCAGAAACCTTAAGCATTGTGTGGATGTTTATTCTTGTGCCATTTGCAATGACATTTTGTGTGGTAAATATAGCATAGAGCACATGTTAAATCTGGAGGGTCACTGTCCTGCAGAGTTCAGCTTCAACAACCCTAATTAAACACACCTGAATCAGCGAATCAAGGTCTTATACTAGAACCTTCCTGGTTGGAGTGTTGAGGCAAGTTTGAGCTAAACTCTTCAGGACAGTGGCCCTTCGGAGCAGGATTGGAGCTGGCTTAAAGCTAGTGGCGGATCAGGAAATGTTAAGAAAATACTCCCTGATTGCCCAAACAAATGGTAATCAACCAAGATCTTACGGCCACAGCAATTTCATATGCTGCCACACAAGTGGATCTGGATTTAAGGTTCAGGTTAGTAGAATAAGTTGACATGAGCAGGGATGCATGAAATATCGGCCACCACATCGGTTCATTTTTAATGTTATCATTATTGGCCTGAAAGAAAATTTGGCCAATGTATTAAAGCCGAATCGCAGATAATAATTTTTTCCGTTAAAAGGGTAATTCCATCGGGGGAGACATGAATATATATTGAAATTGGGTCATATATGTAGTAGATTAGTATCATAAATTTCTAATTTGGGTCCTTCTTGGCCGATAAAAGGAAGAAAATGTCATTTTAGTGCTTGTGGATTGTAGACAATAATCCCCATAGTGCATTGCAATGCTCAGCTCCGCAGGCCACTCCCACTCTAGAGTTGAGCTCCACTCTACCGCCTGGAAATCATTTCACACAATGAAATCAGATAATGTGCACTAATATAATATGACGACGTAAGAGCGTCAAGGCGGCGCCCGCGCCATCAGCTAATAATTGAGATAATACACTACCATTTAAAAGATTGCTTGGTGTCATCAAGACATTTTTTGAAAGAAATGAGTACTTTAAATTACATTTTAAAATATATTTAAATAGAAAACAATATTAGTGTTTTACTTTATTTTTGATTTAATAAATGCAGCCTCGGTGAGCATAAAAGAATGTCAAACACAATAATAATAATAAAAAAAAAAAACGTACTGACCACAAACTTTTGAACGATATTTGCTCTTGTCACTGATATATTAAATCTAATGTGATAATATTTCCAAGGACACTTGTGTTTTACAAATAAAAAAATATATACACTGAATATATGGGGCAATAATAAGATGATTAATACGGATGAATCACTGAAAGTATTGAAGCATTAGCATCAGAAGCTGGCTATATTATTCATAATGTGCCAAGTACCCCCCCGCAAACCATCTACATGTAAATCATCCCCACATCTTGTGATTGAAAAGTCAAACGATGAATCATGACCGACAGGAGATTTTTTTTTAAAGGTTGATTCAGTCTAAATGACACCAAATACCTCAGTTAAGAGACACAGAGAGAGAGAAAGAGTGACAGATTTACATCCCCACCCCCTCAAGACATGCAACCACCATCTGGTGCCTGTGAGCTGACCGCAGGATAACCAGAGAGAGGTGACCAGGCCACGCTTAAACCGCATGGCACTTTACCAGCTGCTGATCTCTAACACACAAACCAAACACACAAGCCTGTCAGATTTAAAGGCCATTATTAAACACATGATCACAAGGAGATCTGGGCTGGCTGGCATTTTGCTTTACACCCATTGCTGATTTGAGGCCTTAGAAATGACCCAGTTATAACTAAACAAAATGCTTTGTATATTACGATGGGCCAAACATGAAATATTTATATAAAATCTGAATATATAAACCCTGAATATAAATGTACATTTATATATTCAGGATTTATAAATACAAGCCTTTCAAGTCAAGTGGCGTGTTATCTACAGTATATGCAATTTTGAGCTATCCGCGTGTATGTGTGTAAGTCTACGCCATTAAATGTCCGAGTGATTCCGCGTGTATGTACACGCTGTTAAATGTCCGAGCGAAAGAAAGCAAAATGTAGATCTACATCTGGGGAGCGATTTTTTTTTTTTTTTTCATGAATGCAATTTTTTTTACTCATAAATGCTATTAACCACAGTGACGGTTGGGTTTAGGGACGGGGTTGGGTTAGGTCATATATTTAAACAGTAATGTAACGTTAAGTCAACGGCGTTCATAAACACGCTGAAAAGCGATTATGCCTGTTGATAGCACGCCAAAAATGGAAATATGAATTGGCCTGTCATACATACGCCATTTCAAGAGATCTGCTCATTTCAAAAGTCTGCTCAGACATATACCCACAGGATTATATATTTGTATCTATAATTCTACTGAGAAATTTGGCATAAATTATAATGAATGCTGGTGGAACCTTCCATTTCCAGGTCTAGCTGGTGGATCAGCAAGTCATGTAGTTCCTAAATATAAATTCAGATTATATGTAATTGTTTCCTATTTGGCCCTTTATAATATACACAGATGAGCAAAAACATCATGACCACCTGCCTAATATGCCATTGGTCCTCCACATGCTGCCAAAACAGTGCCGACCAGCTGAAGAATGAACTCTATAAGACCCCTGAAGGTGTCCTGTGGTTTCTGATGTCAGCAGCAGATATTGCTAATTATATATTCAAATAATACTAATTATTAAGATTGCAAACAATGCATTCACATTCACACTGCCTAGTGAGCAAAAACCTGGATGTCTTTCCCTCTCAACTAACCAAGCACACAATCATGCTGTCATGGCCTGTGTTAGTGTGACTCAGCATGTGTTGTGTGGAGGAGATTCAAAATGTTGACAAACCATCTGAAAATCAAACTCGCTGTGATACTAGAAAGACACCACAGACCATTCAATTTCTATATTTTTGTGACATTTTGAGAAATGTGGGGTATTGTGAGGGCATCTTACCTTTTACCTCAATGGTGGCATTAGCTTGGGGGACCGAATCAAATGTGTACACGCACATATACTCGCCCGCATCATCTGTCCTTGGTTTATTAATTCTGTGTAAAAGACAAAACACTTTTCACTTATAAAAGGTACTGTTTTAGTCCCATTCAAATAGAATGGTAGGCCTATTCAGTACTTTGGAGTAATAAATAAGCAGTCAGAAAAATAACACACCCACATGTAGAGAGAACACAAATGCAGATTAACTGTTAGCCGTACTAGTGTGCCGATATGGTTAGTCTGATTAGATTAGGAGTCAGGGAGAGAGATTAGCAACACGTGTTGGTAGAGAGAAAGGCCTCGCTCAGGATTTAGACCATTGCAGAGCAGTGCAGCATCAACAGACAGTGAGCCAAGGCTTGAGAGTCACTGAGATAAAGCTTTTACAAAACAAACGCCAACTCGGGTAATGCAAATGACCACGTGTTTAACACCTAGAAGCCTATATTGCTATATTTTGATCTGATAGTGGCATAGAATGATATTACAGTCAAATGTTTCTGCGCTAAATGAACTGCATTGATTAAATAATCTATTATTTAATATTGTATATTTTTCAGTTTATCTAGTTTTAAATTAATAATTAAAAAAAAAAGGTTTCAAAACCTCTATTTTAAAATTCTGAAATCTTCAGAGGCACATAGAGTATAAATAACTTTAAAGTATAAACAACAAAGTCTGTTGAGTTACAAATTGTCAATACAAAATACACATTTATAAATATATTTATGGTATTACTAGCAGGGCTGCAACTAATAGATTAATGTATGCTATACATTGTGTAAAATATCACATGCCTGATGTGGGAAAATGGTCACATGAAAAAAAAAATTCGGTATACAATAATATTGCATAAATAAAATAAAATTTATTATTATATTATTTTTATACGCATAATTAAGCATGTAGCACCATTTGATTTAGCTCAAACTCAAAAAATATTTTATTTGGCATTAAAATAGTTAGCATCCATATAAAACTATTTGGTAAAAATTATAATCCCACTTTTGGTCAAAATATGCCAATATGCACACAGTGTGTGTATAGATGTGTATATATGAAGAGTTCAGATGCAAAAGCCTCTAAGTGCCATTTGAAATTTTCTTCTAAAATGATAATTTTTATCAAGCTTGTATATTTAAGTTCAGTAATTTCACTTAAATGGCAATGAAGATTACCTATTAATTGTCATTTAAGTGAAATTACTGAACTTAAATATACAAGCTCAAAATTCAAAATATTAACAAAAACTATAATAGTATATTAATGACATTAATTGAATGTATTATTATTTGATACATTTCATATCATAATGTTTCAGTGCTCACTAATGTCCAATAACAGCACCTACCTGTACTCTGTGTTTTTGGCTTCGCTCCTTGTGTCTGAGATCTCCTCCCCATTTTTCATCCAGAAGCTCTCGCGGTGGGTGTTTTGGGAAACTGTAAGGTTGCACTGAAGCGTGATTGGTGGGATGTGGTGACTCGCGGTCAAAATCATGTGATCCGATGAATCGATTGATGGTTCTGAAAATACAGATGCATCGGTCAAGGCCAGAGAAATTCTACATCACATTGATTGAAGGTGACGGGGATGTGTGTATATATATATATGTGTATGTGTGTGTGTGGAAGAGTGGGAGAGGAAAATAAATATGGGGATGAAGCTTTATACAGTATAGCAATAAGCAAAAGAATCACTGAGCATTTCAATAAGACTCAATCAGACTCATAGAATATCATATGATACTTAAAGCTCACTATTAAAATGATGAATTTCATATAATAAAAAATAATTACAAAACAAAATCTCATATTATGAGAGGTTATATAATATGGTTATACTAATTTATTTTCCTTTATTTCATACTCTTTATCCAGTGGGGTCCAAAAGTCTGAGACCAAAGTTGTGTCACATACATTTGCACAACAACAATGTATTAAAAACGGAAAAGTTTTCAGACGACAACATTGTCAAAACGATCCCCGTTCACACCGATCTGTTGCAATTGCAAAATATAAACTCTTAATTAAGAAAAAAAGTCTGAATTGTGAGATAAAATGTCATAATTACCTTTTAAATTTTTTTTTATTCCGTGGCGGAAACAATCTTCCATAATTTATGATTAAGACAATACATTCAAATAATGGTAAGGAATACCAGTTTGCAATTTAAGCAACATAACAAACTGTTTTGTACAGATAAAAATAACAGGAAGTGAATGTATATATATATGTATGTATATGTATGTATATATATATATATTCATTAGCAATAAGGTGAATAAAGAAGCATAGTGGTCTCAGACTTTTGGACTCTTGGCCTGTATATCATATTTGATCCAGGCGTATAGGAAGTACTGACATCAGTCATTGAAAAAACACATGGTTAAATACTACTGTACTGTACCTTACCAGATTCCATGGATTCCTTGGAACAGAAACTGATTGTCATAATCAACACAAAGAAAGCAACCTTGAAATATCTCAATAAGGAGGACAAGGACATTTGACTACGAAAATAGGTCACTGCCTGTGTGTAGCAATTACAAGCTACTAGTGATCTAATAAGATGGTGCTCTAACCGTATTGTAGTCCGGATGAGTAAGGAGGAGGAAAAGGGAAGATCTACTACAGCAAATGTTAACCATGGCACTACGCTAAATGTAGGTAAAATCAAGGGGGCGGATGGTTTATTTCGGCCACACCACTAGCGGGGACAGTCAACTCACTCTGCAACACCGTAACTGTTGCCTGGGCTCGAATCCAGGTAGTGGACGGATTCTGGCGCAAATCGTTACGCCGCGGGTCATTACTGGCTCTGCACTCATAAATCCCAGAATCCTCGATGGTGACGCGAGTGACAGCTAACACGCTTACACCATTGACGCCGTACGCGGTGTTGATGGACATGCGTTGCCTGCGCGCGCCATCCCACAACTGGAAGAAGTTGTCGGCCCTGTTCACCTCGGCGTACCACCACTGGATCTCAGGTGTGGGCTTCCCCACAACATCACAGTACAGCTCAAAAGTGTCGCCCGTCAGCTTAGTCTCAGAGAGGGGGGACTTTACAAACCCCGCTGAGACGGGAAGATAGGAAAAACGTGACAAATAAAGAGATGGGAGGGGGGAGGTAAAGGACGTCGAAAGGGCAGTGGGTGGAAAAAAGAAAACATAAAAGATTAAACTCAAATTACAAACCAAAAGTGCAATGAGAAATTAATCATTTGTTGATCCATGAGAAAATGCAAAAAAAAAGTGTCACCATGTGCAAAGTGAAAGATCCTGAACTGGACAGAAGAGTTAGAGGAAATTAAACTGTGTCCGGGGCCTGATCTATATTTTATTATTTTCCATGCAAGTACTCATTTTAAAGGAGTACTTCACTCAAAAATGTAAACGATCCCATAATTTACTCATCCTCAAGCCATTCTAGGTGTATATGACTTTTTCCCCCTCAGCCAAACACAATAAGCTCTTTCCAGCTTTGTAATGCCATTGAATTGTGTCTGAGATTTTAAAGCACTAAAAGCACAAAAAAAACACATAAGTGAAGCCAGAAGCCAGTATTTATAGTTTATAAAGTTTATAAATATGGATATTTTTCTTGCAAAACCCATCGCTTCACTTCAGGAGGCATCCATTTATCCCTTGGAGCCATACGGATTACTTTTATGAAGGATGGGTGTGCTTTTTGGAGCTCAGATACTATTCAATGCCATTACAAAGCTTGGAAGAGGCAGGATATTTTTCAATATAAAGCCACTTGTGTTTGGCTGAGAGAAGAAATATACACATTTTTGGGTGAACTTTTCCTTTAATTTCTGGTCGATGCTGAAAAACCAATAAGTAATTTTAATTGTATGGCTGACAACTAAATCAATGGCATAAATAATTCTATATTATTTTGTCTAAAAAACTCAAACTATACACGCAGTTTAGCGTTCAAAAGTTTGGGGTCAGTAAGACTTTTAATCTTTTTGAAAGAAGTCTCTTCTGCTCACCAAGGCTGCATTTATTTGATCAAAAATACAGTAAAACTGTAATATTGTGAAATAGTAGTACAATTTAAAAATGTTCAATCTGAATATATTTTAAAATGCAATTTATTCCTGTGATGAAAAGCTGAATTTTCAGCATCATTGTGATCCTTCAGAAATCATTCTAATAAGCCGATTTGCAAGAAACGTTTCTTATTATTATTAATGTTGAAATATTTTTGTGGAAATCATGATCCATTTTGTTTTTTTAGGATTCTTTGATGATTGGAAAATTCAAAACAACAGCATTCATCTAATGCAGACAAAGCCGAGTTTCTTTCACAGAAACGCACAGTGCCTTTTGGCAATCTCACTATTCATGTGTGGGTGTGCTGATGGACAGGTGGTTTCCATAGAAGCGTACAACAGTAGAAGAGCAGGTAGGCCTTTTATCCCACCATCCCCTCATTAACTGCTGTCTAAATTGATTGGATTGAAAGATATGAAGCCTCGCAAAGTGTTAACAGTCATATAGTGTAGTAAGAGTTTGATGTGTGCAACTTAGAAGCAAAACTGACAGACATCAATCAACAATGCTTTATGCTTTTCATTGTAAACAGCAACGACAAAAATTCAGTCGGTTTGTGCTAGGAAGAACATATCAATTTTCAAAAAGTAACAGAAAGTTTCCCTTTGAGGTTATGTGTGCAGAGAGGCTTTTTGATTGTTGTTTTGTATCATGTTAATAATTTTACACACTGGGGTCTACTGCTGGTTCTGTTGAGATTGTGATATAAAACAATCATATACTAATGAGAAATAAAGATAGCCTATGGTTATTATTACATCTAAACCAAGTTCTTTAAAGGAATGAAAACTACAGACTTTTTAAAACGTAAGTGCATCTAAGCTTGAGGAGCAACTGGACTTGTAGTTACTGTATATGTAGACGGGGATTGTACGGTTGTATTGCATACAAATAAAAAGCGCACTAAAAATAGAAGCAAAAACCTTGTTAGCCTGAAGGCATCAAGCGCTGTTGTGCTTTTTGTAATGCAAAAACATCTATACCAAAAATGATCCATTTGATCAAATGTGCCTGTGTGTGTGTGCTCACATTTGTACCGAGAGATAAAAAGCGTGTGAGTGAGATGAAAGGAAAAGTGTCAGGTTTGATCTTTACATGAGCTTATGGCTCCTCACAAACAGGAAATGGGCCCCAGTTCTGTTCTGAGAAGCCTGTCGACAGCAACAATGCTAATTGCAAATTCTAAATCGCAACTAAATCGTGATAAATGAGCTTATCTACTTCTAAAAATTAAAGGGATACTTCACTTTTTTGGGAAATAGTCTCATTTTACAACTCCCCCAGAGTTAAACAGTTGAGTTTTACCGTTTTCGAATCCATTCAGCCGATTTTCTGATATTTAGAAGAATATCAGTAACCAGACATGCAGTTTTTGGTCTCATTGACTTCCATAGTAGGAAAAAAAATATACTATATAAGTCAATGAGACCAGAAACTGTCTGGTTACTGATATTCCTCTAAATATCAGAAAATCGGCTGAATACATTCGGAAACGGTAAAACCCAACAAAATAAGCCTATTTCCAAAAAAAGTGGAGTATCCCTTTAAGAAAACATTCTTAGTTGTTGATGTATAGCTTACAAGATTTTGACATTCATTTGTTTGTTAGAATCTAGTCGAATTTGGCAGGGGTCAACTAGAAAGGTTGTGTGACAACATGAAAAAAGAAAATATGATCCAGACTAAAATCTAAAAAGGTTCACTCGAATATTGTTGGGACTATACGCTGTAAATATTTGGGCCTTGTTGGTTTAACTTGGTTACCTTGGAATCTTGAGTTTGTTGAAATTAAAATATTTTGTTAATTCAATTAACAGAAACTCAAAATATTATGTTATCTGAACCACATAAATGAAGTTGATTTGACAAAAGATTTTTTTTTTTTTTTTGGAATAATAAATCATGACAGTACGTGCAATGAGTTGCAAATGAATATGCATTAGCAAAACCAGTTGAGAATCTCCGAGTCCACCTTGATTCAGGTAACCTATGACATCAACTCAGCTTAATTAACACTTTTTTCCTAAAGGATGTCTGTAGGCTATTAAATGATAACATTTATATGTTAAAAGGTGTAGGCATTATTTCAACGGCAGTAGGCTAATGCATGGCCAGGAGATGAAAGGAGATCGGAGGGGCTCATGTGTTAGCCTACTGCTCATTAACTGAGCGCGTCCATGACGTCACAATGCACCGCGTTAAGACTTTAACGGGTCCGCGCGCACGGAGAGGACGGGCATTAACGCCATGCATACCGCTACTGCATCGGGTCTATAAATAGAAACATGCAGCAGAAAGGACTGCTGCTATTTACGGCGCTGCAGAGGACCGGTGCTTAAAGAGGGGGTAGCCTACCTGCCTCTACCGTTATTTGACGAGCGAGGAATAGGATCGGTTTGCGTTGGAAGAACAAACGGGAACACGAGAAGAATTCCTGAGTCATTAGATTGGCCGCATGCAAATCAAGCACAAGTGCGGTTTGTGACAAGCAGCCGATGACCCATCTAAGCACATCCAAATCTGGAAAGGGGATCTTTTCTAGGAGAGTCATAATCACAGTCACAAATAGACGCTCCCCGTGGGACGAGTCGCCAAATATTAAAATGTAACCTATTTATTAGCATGAAGTAGAATGGCGAGCCGCTTTTAAGCATGTGAGACATCTATAGGCTACAATTGCTCTTTTAATGCGGAAGGCAGTGCGCTTTGCCATTTAAACGCACAAGGACGCATTTTCTTAAATATTTAATACACTGTTACACACATATGTCACCTTTCTCAACCTGAGCGGCTATTTAGTTTTGAGTAGGCAATGCTGGGGATTGGTGAGACTCGAGTTTATCCCGCGCGCTCGAGACAAATTGCACCTGCACGTGCCGCAACCGTTCCCCTATCAAGAAAGCCTTCAAAATCTGCGATGAAACGGTTCTTTAATCGGAACACATTAAAGTCCTTACCGTTCTCAGCGGAGCCCGAATGCAGCATCAAGACCCCGAATAATATCACCAACGGATTCCCCGCGTAAGACATTTTGTGGGTCGCCTGGCTACCTGGGATATGTGAGGAGGGATGCAGAGGAGAGGGAGAAGAGGGGTGTCGAGTAGGATGTGAGTGAGTGAGTGAGTGGAGAGGAGAGGGAGCTGCTACAATGACGAAGCGACCCTGGATGGAGCTCGAATCGGGTCACGTAAAAAGCCCGTCGCCTAGCAATAGCGAGCGCGGCAAGTAGATGCCGCCGCTACACTTACATCCGGTGAGCCTTTTGAAGATGATGGCGCTGTCCTCTTAAATTCCCGCGATAGCAAACCTGTCCTGTCCTGCCTACATAACAGACCCAGATAGATGGACACAATCCTCAGGTGATCATCAAATTCGCATATACACCCTAAAAAATAAAGGTTCTTTATGGTTCCATTACATCCATGGAACATTTTCAATGCACAAAAGGGTCCTTAGATTGTTCTTAGATCTTTACACTAAGAAAAAATTGTTTTAAAGAAGGGTTAAGTGAAGGATTCTTTGGGGAACCCAAAATCCATCACTGCAAAACACCCCTTTTGGAAACTTTATGGATGTCTTCAGGTGGTTTGTGGAGAAAATGTTGTTGTTTGTTAGGCCTATTTTAGTTTTAAAGCTTAATTTGCTCAATTAGTGAGAAAATTGTTAAGTTATAAGTTCATTTGTGTATGTTGTTGATTTAAGGTAGGCCTACCTGGTTGTCTTAACATTTTGACTTCATTGAAATAGAAAATTTTAGTTACTACAATGAAGGAAATTGGTTTAATACATAGAAACTCAAAATATCAAGTTATCTGAACCACATTAATTATCTAAGTTGATTTGACAAGATATAAAAAGTTAACAAATCATGAAAATAGTTTTTTACAGTGTGGTCTTGAGAACTGTTGCCCAAGATTTACTGTTAAAATCATATTATATATATAGAGAGGCAAAACAAAGCAAGAAGTGCTCAAAATACAAAGTTCAGACATTGCATGGGGTAGCACAAGCCAGAAAGCAAGGATTTAAAAGAAAAGTTAAGCAAGGATTTAAAAGAAATATTCCAGTTTCTAACTGGCCTGTACATTTACATAATATAAATATACCAACCTGAGTTTTAATCTGATTCTGTCTGGTACTGTAAGATGTATTGAGAATAACACAAGTGTGGAAGGTCACAAGATGAATCAAAGTTTAAAATAGGCATAAAACACTCAAACGTATACAGACAACAAGAATAAAAAGTAAAGAAATGTGATGGTTTGTAGGAATAGCGGTAATGGCCTTTTGTCCATATAGGCTAATATAGCTTTTCATGCATTTTCTTTTGTAAAAATAAATAAATAATTTAAACAGTATTTTACAATAAATGTGTAAATGTGCAGTCCTTAAATTATGAAGTAAATCTTTCTACTTAAAAGCATTAGTAGCATTACTAGCATTTTTTACATTATTAGAATAGATACAGATGTATTTTAAAATACAATATATTTTAAATAGGCTATTTAAGTAACTCACCAGTTAACAGCTTCAAGTATATTCAGGAAAAATTTACTTCACTATACAGGATTGAATAGTTTGTGAATGTGAGATGAATGTATGAAAACAAGGTGGCACATCTATTTTGTGAGGTTAAATTTTCGCACTCTAGATGTAGTCGCTTATAAAATAGATATTGATAGGATCATGGGACATTGCTGTAAACCGAGTTTCACAACACACTTGTTGCAACAAACTATCTTCTTGGAAAACATTAATTTAAATATTTCTATATACATCCTGTATAGGAAACCTGCCACATAGGAAACAGTAAGAGTTTATTATTCTTTTTTAATCAACATATTAAACACTAGTTTTTCATTGCCACAAAATTCCCTGTCAAAACAAACAGTTCTCATGTTGACAGTTTACTGCCATCTACTGGACAATGCACGTATATCACGTCATAGATATATATCACATACAACGCATTTCGTTCATTCCCTGGGGATTAATGTTATACAAAATGCTATAGTGAAAACATGTTTATTGTTTAACTCTAAGTTATAACTTTCAAAGGTGAACATTTGTTTTAATTATGTCATTTTAATGTTAATAATGTGTTTTTGTGCAAAAATAATAGCTTATTTTATTTCTGAATTTTGCAGAAAGTATTTTGTAAACTATGGTTTAACAAAAACCAATCCACCTAATTAAAAGTATCATGAAACAACTATCTTCAAAACATCAGCATTCATATCTTCATATCATACAAGAAGATTCAATCATTTTATAGTGATAAATTATTGAAGTTATTTCCCATTTTTAGAATAGTCAGAATAGTTCAGTTATATCATATTGAGATCACATCTAATGACTATTATGATGTATTTGTGTTAGCATTGTGATTTAAATTTCTTAAAGAAAACTAGAATAAATGGGCACAGGTAAAAAGACGAATTTTAAAATGGAAATGTACATATAGTTTCATGTGTCATTTTACAACTTTCCAAGAAAATATCGAGACGTTTCAGTCGTGAGATTTGAGCAAAGTATTCAATCACTCAAATTTAATCTTCTTTTTAAATAGTACTTTACAACAAAGATATTTTATGATAGAGTAAATCACAAAACAAAACAGCATAAATATCATCAAAAGAGTCAAAATAACATCTATAGAGTAGTACTTGATCCAGGACATTCTGAAAGACTGTGTTCGTAAATGAGGGGCTCCTCTATTCCTCATGACAAACTCAATCCAGAAGACGGCACGATCAAGAGGTTTCATTGGCTGGTCGTGATGCAATCTAGACAGTCTCTGCATGTTCTCCCTGTAAGATGGGTTATGCAAAACCTCCTTTAATGCCTCGAGAAACACATTCCTGTCCAGAATTGCAATATCTACAATCTTTGCTGTTCCCTTTGCTCGCATCCTGGAGAGATTGTCAGGTTGGTCAAACACTAATGGTAGACCCAAAATGGGAATCCCATGATAGATGGCTTCCTGAACTCCATTGGTGCCTCCATGTGCCACAAACACTTTAGTTTGAGGATGTCCAAGCAGGTCGTTTTGGGGTAGCCAGTCCACAAGTAAGGTATTATCACCAATGTTGACAGGTCGAGGTCCAGTGTGTCTCCAAATTATTTTTTGAGGCAGTCTGGCAAAAGCGGCAGCAATTTCCTCAGTGATGTCTTGTGGAAGATGACTAAAAAGAGTTCCTAGAGACATGACGATGACTCCATGATCTCCTGAGCTCCGCACAAACTCCTCAAGATCATCTGGAAGAGGCTTGGCAGGTTTACACTGGAAGCCGCCCATATAGACGATATTGGGCATTGTGGGTCTTGGAAACTCAAAGGTAAAGTCATTCCTCATGAGCCAGATGTCAGCATCCTGAAGAAGGTATTTGTAGTTGATTTCTGATCCAAAGTATTTGTTGCAGAAGGCCTGGTAGTGTGAGGAGATAAACCTGGTTTTGTGATATAGGAAAAACAAGTACGCCATTACGTTCTGCACTCGTTGAGGAAACGTCATCTTATCAGTCAGCTCTACTCCAGGTACAGGAACATACGACAGTGGTGAAGGGGCTATTTCGTAATGGGCTTCTCCATCCATCGTCCAACGGACATTTAGCACAAGAGGGAGGACAAGACGATGGGCCAGGAAAAATCCGCCTCCAAAAGCCGGATCTGTCAGAACAAGGTCATACTTTGCGGAATGAAGTGAATCCATTAAGTCTTTATTTTCAAATATTTTTCCAGTGAAGGCAAGTTGATTGCAATGCATCTCTTCAAATACCCTTGCAACCTCGGATGTCAATGCGAGGAAAGTCCAGATGGACAACTTTTCTCTTCTGATGACCAGAATATGTCTTGTAAATGCATCAAGCATTTCCTTTTCAATGCCACCGCTATTAGAAACCGTGATGGAGGTGTAGAAAGGAGACTCCTCCTTGATATACCAGCTGTTGGAGGCTCTAAGCACCGTCACGTTGTGACCTCGTGAGTGTAATTCCTCGATCAGGACCTTCATGTTCACCCAGTGACTTCCGTCCAGTGGAAACACCAGCACTTTACCTCCTGACACTTGAGATAATATGCTCAAGAATGTTAGCCAAGTGACAGGGAGGTAATGCATCTTCGATTTTAATCTTTGAAGAAAGAAAGTTACAATACATTTCAGTTACACACAATATGCCACTTATTATAATAGTTTAGGATAAATAAAGGTATTCTGCTTCACTTACCACACAAACATGCGACTGACAAATTTCTCACTGCATTCCACTACTAAAATGGTGTGAAACAAGCCCTACCCAGCTAACACCACTCCTCTCTGCACACAATGCATGTCTAAACTTGATATTATTCTGAGAAGTGCATTGATTTCAAAATTCTCTACCGACCACATACAATAGCTTATTAATCTACAACAACAAACTTATTGACCCCAATACAGTTTTTTACCAATGAAACAAAAGCATCAGTTGATGAAATGATGATATGTCTGTCGTATGAAAACACAAATCATAACTGAGATTTGATTACAAATCAAACAAAGTAAGAATGTTGGCTTGTTAGAGCCAGCTTGAAAAATATTTGTAAAACATTCTTATATTTAATCTCTCAAGAATCACAATATGTATAAGAAACTCACTTGTCCTCTTTGAAATGTACTTGCTGTTTTCAACATTTACTTGCTGTATTTCTTTCAAACACTAGATGGCGATTAGGAGTAGCATACCGGTACTTAAAGTCCCCGTGAACCGGAAGTTGCAAACGAATTTTCTTCAGTGTTGTGACGTATTTCCGAGAGAAATGGAATACTAAATGAGGCAAAATAGTTTTTTTTTTCCAACCAGCACCTGATTTGATCTAGAAAAATGGGTGTTTCATTCTGAAATGGAGGATGACAAGTTTACACACGCTGTCAATCAATGCTCGCTGGGCGCTCGCAAACACACAGCAGCTGTCAGTTGGAGGGGCGTGGTTATGGACGTTAGGGAGACACCCAAACCGCAAGGCCTACGTCATCGGGCAAGGTCCTCCAATGCAGAAGGGAGGGGCATTTTCAAAATTTGATTAAAGTTTACAAAGCCAAAAATTTTTTTTGTGTGGATTGACTTGCATATGAATTGTTCACCACAAAACGATCAATTTAGGCAAACAAAGTAAGTATGGTCGATTTTTATTTCATGGGGACTTTAATTTGGGCCCATTCAATCATTTAAACTTTTTCTAATCCATTATTTCCCGTAAAATAATGTAAAAATGTAACCAATAATAGTGTCAAAACAATACTAAACAGAATCTCATTAAGTTACAATCAATGTTTACATAGGCTCTACTGCTTTATTAGTGCTTGTTATAAATTTCACGATTTCAATGATTCCGGTTTTGATTCACTATCGATTAATTTGGAAATATTAGGTAGCCTAGCTAACTTACATGTCAATTTTTCTCAGGAAAAAAACCTCTCAAATAGCCTAATGCTGTAAACGTTAGCATGGACAGCTGGTAATTTATTAAATGTTAAAATGAACAAATCAAATATGTGTTTTAGTGTATTAACAATAATAACGTTAATGATAAGAGTAAACATATAATAGGCTAAGTGTGTAATAGTGCATATTTAGCAAAACAGAGCATGTTCTAGGCCTAGTTCATTTAACATGCTCTGGTAAATGGCTTTCCTGAGGTAACGTTAACTTACATGATTACAATGTTTACAAGCTATGACGTTTTTTCCGCGGTTGAAACATTGATTAGCAAGCGATTTCACATGATAAATATTTCGGTAAGTTGTAGTGTAACCTATCTTTCAACATATAGCTATACCTTCCAATGTTAATTCGTGCATATTCAGGACCGCACACTAACATTGTAGGCTAGGGCGGCTACTCTCAATATTTTTGATATAGAAAAATACATGGTTCAGGGATTTACTGCAGAGCAAGTACTGAATGCGATTCAATATTAGTGTCTCTGTCAGTTTATGGTGGATCTGGTGAAAAAGCCAGTAGCACCTCAGCTGTCAGCGATCAAAATATTGATTTTGAAGATGTTGAAAATGATAGTTTTGATAATATGTTTCAGATCAAGAAAATGACCCAGAAGCTGAATCTACTGGGAAATGAGCTCTGAAGAGGACAGTAATGATGGTTTAAAACATCTGCTCAAACCGAACCCTTCCAAACTCCAAAAGGTAACAAAACTTGCTTTATATGAATGATTATGTAATTGTGACTCACTCGTCTATCAGGAGATGTTTTATAATTTTACGACAGGTAGAGATCCATCCGTAATAGATATAGATCCGGGTCGCTAAAGACCTGAATATGTAATAATGATTGGTTAAACATAAATGCATTTAAGGGTTAACTTATCCCTTCCCATCAAGAAATGCCACTTCAGTAATAAGGTTAGAAGATGTTACATCTGTAAGTCACTGTAGTTTGCTTCAATTAACTGATTATACACAGTCTCACTATGTACAAGAGTCAGGGGGTGATAACGTATCATGTACACATGATCACAGCCTCTTTATTACAGGGTGTTTATATTCATAAAACTGTCCGATAAGAGTTCAAAAACTTACAGAGAAGTCATTCAAAATTACGTTGAATCAATCATAAACACAAAAACTAATTAAATTATAATGATTGGGATTAATTTGAGCCCATGTACTGTCACTGATATATGTGAATGATATTTGTCTGTAGCAAGTCCTAATTATATACTAGATTGTGGTACACTAAGAGCAAAAATGTTGCTTGAAACACACAGTATAGAGAATGATTATTTATAATATATTTTGAACTAGAGCATTGTTTCTTTCATCCATTTAAATGTATAAAAATTAACAGGAAACAATCTGGAAACATTTCAAATTAACTGATATTTTCATCCACTATTATTCACGTTTCACCTTCTTTCTGAATACAACTAGACAAAAATATTTAATTGCATAAACAGTCACAAATGCAAATATAAAAACTGTTGCCAGTAAAGTCAAAATAACATCTATAGAGTGGTACTCGATCCAGGACATTCTGAAAGACTGTGTTCGTAAATGAGGGGCTCCTCTATTCCTCATGACAAACTCAATCCAGAAGACGGCACGATCAAGAGGTTTCATTGGCTGGTCGTGATGCAGCCTGGACAGTCTCTGCATGTTCTCCCTGTAAGATGGGTTTTGCAAAACCTCTTTTAATGCCTCTAGAAACACATTCCTGTCCAGAGTCGCAATATCTACAATCTTTGCTGTTCCCTTTGCTCGCATCCTGGAGAGATTGTCAGGTTGGTCAAAAGCTAAAGGAATGCCAACAATAGGAACCCCATGATAGATGGCTTCCTGAACTCCATTGGTGCCTCCATGTGCCACAAACACTTTAGTTTGAGGATGTCCAAGCAGGTCATTCTGTGGGAGCCAGTCCACAATCAATGTGTTATTACCAAGATTGGCAGGCCGTGGTCCTGTGTGTCTCCAAATAACCTTTTGAGGCAGTTGGGCAAAAGCGGCAGCAACATCATCATTGATTTCACTCAGAAGCTGACCAAAAACAGTTCCTAAAGTCATGATGATGACCCCATGCTCTCCTGAGCTCTGTACAAATTTCTCCAAATCATCTGGAAGGGGCTTAGCTGGTTTGCACTGGAAGCCACCCATGTAGACGACATTTGGCATTGTGGGTCGTGGAAACTCAAACGTGAAGTCGTTTCTCATTAGCCAGATGTCGGCATTCTGGAGCAGGGAGAAGAAATCGACATTGGGGCCGAAATATTTCTGGGCGAACTCTTGGTAAGGAGAACCAAAGTATTTGGAATTTTTATAAAGAATCATTATATACGTCATCACGTTCATTACTCTCTGACTGAAAGTCATCTTGTCGGTTAGCTGTAGCCCTGTAACGGGTATATATGAGAGAGGAGATGGAGCTATATCAAAATGGGCTTCTCCGTACATGGTCCAGCGGACATTAAACACAAGAGGGAGGTCAAGACGGTGTGCCAGTAGCACTCCACCTCCAAAAGCAGGATCCGTCAGAACAATGTCATATGCAGCATCTTTCAGTGAATTCATCAAGGTCTCGTTTTCAAACATTGTAGCTGTCATGTTGCATATTTGCTGATGAATTTCTGTAAACCTCCGATAAGTTTCATCGGCAAGCGCCAGTTCATTCCAAAATGATCTTCCTTGTCTCTGCATTTTCAATATGTGAGGGAGAAACTTCTCCATGAAGTCATCGTCAAATTCGCCAGTGTCCACAGTAATGGAAGTGTAGAGAGGAGACTTTTCCTCAATGTACCAGCTGCTAGACCCTCGGACCACGGTGATATTGTGACCTTTTGAATGCAACTCCACAATGAGGACCTTCATATTAATCCAATGACTTCCATCCACGGGGACGACCAGAACTTTACCAGCATAAGATCTTGACAGAGCAGATAACAGGATGAACAAACCAAGAATGGTGGAGTGATGCATCTTAATTGAACACCTTTGATAAGAAAGAATATAACTGAATTAAAAGAGTACACACGATTTCACAAATACAATGATAAATACAATACCTATTATTGTCTTGAAATAGTCATACAGATTTGGAACAACGGTTAGTAAATGATAAAACATATTCAATTTTTAGGTGAACTAATCATTTAAAACAATCTTTTTCAACTATAGAGGCCCGTTCACACCAAGGGCGATAACTCGAGGACGATATTTACCAGGTACTAGGTACTGTACACAGTGGAAAACCCCCAACAGTGAGCCGTACAAAGCTACCATACAGTGGAAAAGTGTCATAACAGTTACAGAATGCAGTTGGCACCAATGACCAATGATTTGTTGGCATCATGGAAGAGGGTGAAAAAAAAATTATGAAATCATGTCTGCATTCTAGAAGAGGGAGAAGAATCAGCATTGGATTGAAATAAACTTTCAGTCTGTAATCTGTACAATTGGGCAGTTATTCAGTCATTTATTGCTTCATAATCTGAAGTCAATCACAACAGTCATAATGGATTTACAGTGAGTCTTCATCTGTCCAAGTATTTGTGATCAATATATTTTCTGTTAAAAGCTTTTACATGACATTCAAATAGACAAATTAGTCTTACTGAAGTCAAACTTTTAAACTGCATTTTAACAAAAAAATAAACTTCATAATGCCAGGGAAAACTTTTTTTTAGTCCTTGGATTAATCACAGTTTGCATCTATTGAGGCTCAAGATTCGACCGACAATAAATGATAAGCCATTTATTGACAAAATAATGATAATGACAACAAAAAAAAACTAAAAAAATAGTCAGTACAAAATCATCAGTACATCATGTTATACATTATACGTCATGCACATTTTACTTTCTTTTTAAAAAGAACTCTAAAAAGATATCGAATCACATATGTAATCAAAAATGCAAACACGAAAAGTGTCGCCATTAGAGTAAAAATAACATCTATAGAGTGGTACTCGATCCAGGACATTCTGAAAGACTGTGTTCGTAAATGAGGGGCTCCTCTATTCCTCATGACAAACTCAATCCAGAAGACGGCACGATCAAGAGGTTTCATTGGCTGGTCGTGATGCAATCTAGACAGTCTCTGCATGTTCTCCCTGTAAGATGGGTTTTGCAAAACCTCCTTTAATGCCTCAAGAAACACATTCCTGTCCAGAGTCGCAATATCCACAATCTTTGCTGTTCCCTTTGCTCGCATCCTGGAGAGATTGTCTGGCTGGTCAAACACTAATGGTAGACCCAAAATGGGAATCCCATGATAGATGGCTTCCTGAACTCCATTGGTGCCTCCATGTGCCACAAACACTTTAGTTTGAGGATGTCCAAGCAGGTCATTCTGAGGGAGCCAGTCCACAAGTAAGGTATTGTTACCAAGGGTCACAGGTCGAGGTCCTATATATCTCCAAATCACTTTTTGAGGAAGCTGAGCAAAAGCCGCTGCTATGTCATTGGTGACGTCTTGTGGAAGCTGAGCAATAAGGGTGCCTAGAGACATGACGATGACTCCATGATCTCCCGAGCTCTGCACGAACTCCTCAAGATCATCTGGAAGGGGCTTGGCTGGTTTACACTGGAAGCCGCCCATATAGACGATATTGGGCATTGTGGGTCTTGGAAACTCAAAGGTAAAGTCATTTCTCATGAGCCAGATGTCGGCATCCTGGAAAAGAGAAAAATAATGAACGTTGGGGCCAAAATGTTTGCGACAAAAAGAGGAATAGGCAGGTTTAGCGATGATTGCAATCTGGAACTGGGTGAAAAAGTAGGTCAAAACATTCTTGACACGTTGAAGGAATGACATCTTGTCTGTTAGCTCCACTCCTGGGACAGGGACATAAGACAGGGGGGAAGGAGCAATGTTGAAATGTCCCTCTCCATGAATCGTCCACCGAACGTTGAAAACTAACGGAATATTAAACTTGTAAGCTAGGATTGGACCACCTCCAGAAGCTGGGTCTGCAAGCACCACGTCATATTTACCATCTTCGATTGAGTTTATCATTTTTTCATCTTCTAATAATCTCTCCATCATCTGCAACATATCTTCATGCATGCTTTTAAACTTCATGATGATTTCATACTCAAGCTGAATGCGGTTCCAAATGGAATGTCCTTCTCTTTTAATCTTCAGGAGATTGCTGATTATTGAACCAAAGAATTCCTCATCAAATCCTCCTGTGTTTTGAATGGTGATGGAGGTGTAGAAAGGAGACTCCTCCTTGATATACCAGCTGTTGGAGGCTCTAAGCACCGTCACGTTGTGACCTCGTGAGTGTAATTCCTCGATCAGGACCTTCATGTTCACCCAGTGACTTCCATCCAGTGGAAACACCAGCACTTTGCCACCATCTATTCCAAATAATACGCATAAGAGCGACAACAACACGAGAGGTGCTGAATGACGCATCTTCTTACACAACCTTAAAAACAAGAGAGAAGAAAGAATGAAGGGAAACAGAAGAGAAAGGACCACGAAAAACAAAAGCCAACTTATCTTACACATCCAGAAATTTTTTAAAAATACAGTCAAATATTTACAGGACAACCTGAGAATTTTACAATTTAAACTGTATGTTTTTTACAATAACACTGGTGGTAAAGAGAAAATGAATCATGGTTCATCACAACTATTTTTTTTTACAAACTGACGCACATATTAATATATAAAAGACGCACCAGAGTCATGTACACAAATACAAAATGCCATCATGGTAACAAACATGACACTCAAACAATGCAATAAACAATCATTTAACAACATAATATGTGATGTAAAAGCCTAATGTACATAACCGACCAAAAATTCTAAGAAGAAACATAATCATGGAAAAAAAAAAAACATTAAATGTGAGCTGTAACACAGTGAATTGTAATATATTCAAAAATTATAAGTTGATTTCTTTTTGCTCTCAAAAATGGTTCTTACAGTGTATTACAGCTTTCCTCCGTTTATAGTACAGAAACTTACTGTAAACCAATTTACAGGTATTAAGGAATAAAGTAAGAGGGCCTTACCTTGTGTATATCTAATTGTCTATTTGTTTAGTAGTGTTATATGCTGAGAGCTTCCTAAGAATCAAAGATATGCAATCGTTCACTACACATGCTGCAACATCTGGAAAAAAGCTAAAACAGTACCTTGTAATTGGCATTCACCTTTCATAATAAAAACAGAGTAGTCATTTGACATATTCTGAAACCAACAACATGTAATTTGGTTTTGTAAATGTTTCTCATAAGTTAAAATGAATAAACAACAGCTTGATACTTAGCTTTTTACACTTCTGATGGAAAGCTGAATTTGGTTGAAAAAAATAAATACTGTTCACACAATAAAAGGATTTCATAATGAACTAAGAGCAGAATGGAAATCTGATATATGGACTGACCAAGAAAAAAATTGTAATTTGTCAGCGCAAATTCTATTTTAAAAGAATTCGATTTTAGGAATATTTCAATCCTCACCTGACAATCTGCGACTACTCCTTGAAGATCACCTTCGCACAGTGTAGCGTCCAAAACCGTAAACACATTTATCCTGCGAAGCTTGAGCTTATCAAGAGCATTTAGGTGAAAGGTACCTTTGAATGAATGAGCACAGCAACAGCCTATCAGGTGCTTTGATGCAGGGCAGTTAAACAATGCCATAGTCATTATGGGTCAAAGATCTGTGGACCCAGTGTTTAAACCATGAATTGCTACAACCAGCCCGAATGGAATGCTATCGGATGCAAAAAAACTAAATTCTTTGATTTTACATTACACACACTAGAGGTTCACATGATACTTAAGATTAAATGTCTGGCTTTGTAAAAACTGAAGATCAGGCTACATTCCCACCATTCTAGAACATTCCATACTGAACTAAGCGGGTGGTATTGTTCGCGTCAGTTGTGTAAAAGGCAGAAAGAATAAAAGGTAAGCTGAGAATCTTTCAGCACAACGTATAAAGTACAGAGACTTTTTGGAAACTTCAGCACTGTCCGTAGATTACCAGGTGTGAGTCCTTTAGTCCCTTAGAAGTCCCTTACAAAATATTCCGGGGGCCATAAACTTTATGTGAAAACTATCAAAAATGTTGTCACTGGCCGACAGCTTTTTAAATGGTGGTGGGGAAAGAGTTAAAGTCTCCTTGTAGTCAATAGTTGTATCCCTTAAAACTCATCTTTGATCATCAAAATGGCACATTTAACGTTTCTTCCAATGAATGCCTTTAAATAGCTTGAATCTACACACGCTTGCCTCATTTAGTAATATGCAATTGAGCCCTGCCTCCACTCAGTCAGGCTCGTACAAGTCGACGTACAAGAATGTTAATGTGTGGTTGTATCTCTCTTTACGTTAGACACATGCCGGTAATTGATTAGCCTTTGGCTTGACTACATTACAAACAGATAATAATGTGTTGCTAATGTTAAACAAACATGGTTCCTGTTCGAAAAATCAGTATCCCTTAAGGAGAAAAAGGCATATAGTTCATCATAACATCGTAATATGTCATATACAGTTACAGAATTCTCCCGCGCTATCATGCTAATAGTACTCGATTTTCCATATCAACAGAAATATATATTATAATTAAAACCTGATTTCTCTTGATACTCCCGATTTGCAGCAGTTGATGTGCTAAAGCCTGCCGGTCCGGCACGTTGATCTGATTGGTTACAATGTAGTTTGTGACGTATGAAATGCCAGCGATTTCAAACTGCGTTTTTGAGTCTTTAGATCACTCAGCAATGGTGTTGACCTATGCATTTGTACATGAAGAGTTCAGATGCAATAGCCTCTAAATGCCATTTGAAATTTTCTTCTTTAATGATGATTTTTTATCAAGCTTGTATATTTAAGTTAAGTGATTTCACTTAAATGGCAATGATAATTCCCTATTAATTGTTATTTAAGTGAAATTACTGAACTTAAATATACAAGTTTGATAAAAATCATCATTAAAGAAGAAAATTTCAAATGGCATTTACAGGCTTTTGCATCTGAACTCTTCACATGTTGTCTTAAAGCATATTAAAAAAACACCACATAGACATAAACAACAAACTTAATTTTCACTACAGAGGGTCTTTAAACTTAGGCCTAATTGAATGGAGGAATTGTGGTATTATAGACTATTTGTGGATGGCTGTTTGCTTTTTGACTTATCAACTTTCATACACTTGTAGCTGTTATGTATCTTTGGAAGTCCTTGAAATTAATGGGTTTCATATAGCGCTGTGCATTCCGCGTTCTGCCTAAAAGGCGCTTAAATCCTTTGCACGTGCAAGTGCGTGAAAATAAAAAAATTTTTTTTTTTTAAAAAATTGTTCATTGTATTGTGGATTAAAGTAAATTTAAGTGATTTATCTTAATTCCAACAACCCCCAACCAGTGTAAGCAACATTACAAACCTGACCTGAAAGCTTTTATCTAATATGTTTTCAAATTGCTTGGATACCCTTGCCATCTAAAGTTTTCAGCTGCTCAAAATCCACCAAATATCACATGTATTATAAATTATATACCATTTATAATTGGAAAATTTCAGGGCAACAACCTGTTTTCTTTTTTCCTTCTAGGCTACAACATTTTCTAAATGGCGAGTTATTCAATAAATGGATATATTCATTGACTTTTTTATTGATGTATGATTACCAGTGTTCTAAAGTTAATTTAAGCAATAGTTACAACTCCAGTGACCTCACAAATAGTCAATTGCAATACAAATACAATACAAACGTCATTATCAAATCAGCTTAAGTTATAATAGACCTAGAGAAAACAAAAGCTTTGGTCTCATTGTTAATTGTAGAGGAGAAACCATAAGTGTGCAGAAATGGAAAGAGCTATGTGGCAAGGTGGAATTATTATTCAATTCATATAATCTTCCATTTTAACAAGACGCTTATAACGTCCCTAGTTTTTAGTTACAGTTTAAACTTGCAAATGCAATTTCATAGCTCAGATTACTACAATAATATATATAACTTTTAGAATCACTGAATTCTCATAAATGCATTCATTTTTTTAGCTAATAATGTGTTTCAATCCAAAGCAAATGTCTGACTTGCAGTAACCGTAAAATGTTTTAAATCCTTATAACCAAAATATACCCATCAGCTGACAAGTCAAGAAACTCTTAAGCCAGACACTGTTGACAATGTTCATGAAATATTTTTAAAAGACTGATAATTTCATGACATGTTGCAACAGCCCCTGACCCCACAGCTGTGATGAAATATGTTGTGGCAAACTACAAAGTCATTCATGTTAACGTTTAACCAGCAACCTAAAGAGTTAGTATACATCTAAAAAGTTCAAAGTTGTTCTAAGACAACTAGACAAGAACAGGTATTGTTCAATATGTTAAAGTTTGATGAAAAGTTTTGATCCACTTCAAATGTACTGTAGTTAAGTGTACATTCAACAGCATCTTAAGATTAGACAACAGAAAAGAAAACATTTTTACACTTCAAAAATAAATTAGAGTTGAAACCATCACACTTTTAAATCAGGCAGAGAGTGTTAGTATGTATATTCTGGCGTCCCTGATGTTTTCTTAAAGGCACGGTATGCAAGATTCTCCACTAGAGGGCTCCAATTCAAATTCGGCATTCACACGATGTCGTAAATTCCGTAAATAAAGCTCCGTATGCTCTTAAGTGGCTCTCGCCGTACTTTCATTGATCGGTTGAACACACCTTAAATCTGATGTGGTCAGGTGGTACAAGTCGTAGCTCACAGAATTAACATTTTTACTGTTCAGGGATATTTCACGTAGCTGTTTTTATTATGCTTACAATCCACAGTCAGCCGCAACAACTCCTTTAGTTTTGGCGTTTATGCATATTTTGCAATTAAAGTTACACTTAACATTCGACTTCTTCCCTGAACAAAATTTGTTACAGTTACGTTTAATTTTGTTTCATTTTAATGGAACAGCCGAATTACTGTGAATTACTACTGAAGTGCTGGATTACTACTCATAAAGGTCACTTTATTTGACTAATTAAAATTATGGGGTAACACAGTGCTGTTTTACTTGGTAAAAACAATCAATCATACTAAAAAACATTTGTTTGTATTGAAAGTTATAACATTAGCGGTTAGTATAAGCCACTTGTTGCACACTGCAGTATGCTAGACCGATATTAGAATTTCGCTTGTGTTTATTAAATGCTGTATTACTGTTCATTCAAATAAAGCTCTTCTTAGATTATGCCACTTATATTTAGTTGAGAACTCAATTTTGCTAGGTAACTAAACTTAATATTTTAAGTCAAGCATGAACATACTTGTAAGTTGTGATAAATAATCACAGCGATCCTTTTTTACAGTGCATGTTACCCACTGTTGTGTTGTCTGATCTACATTTTGGGTACAAATGTGTTGCTCGCAGTAAATCAAGAAAACAAGATTCAAATAAGACGGTGTTGAGCTATGAAACAAGATTAGTTTTCTGTTGATACATGTATCCAAAAAGAAAAATGTATCCAAAAAAATAACGCGAATATGATGTAATAAACAGATGACGCAGTGACGCAAATTGCTAATTTCTCTGGATTTAAACATTTTTGGAAACATTTGGGATAATGCAAGTACACGTCAACAATATTGAAAACATTTTTGAATATTTAAATTTGACATATTGTGCCTTTAATGAAAATTTTATTTCTCGAAACGCATCAACCAGATCACTCACAGATTCCCCAACAATGCTCCTCGTAAAATTCTTTATTCATAAACTTGATGCAAGTTTACAAATATACTGTACATGGTCAAAATTCTCTTATAATGGAAAAAAAAAAAACTTGAAAAAAAAAAAAAAACACCCCAGAAAGCATGCCAACAGTGTGAGCTTTAAGAACCATTCCGTGAAATGGCACCAGAGACGAGCTTTGTTATTAGTTAATGTGAGGTTCACGTTCAGTGTGAAAACAAAAAACAAACAAGTCATTACTGTTCGGACAAGGAAACAAGAAAGACTAATAATCAGTCACAGAAATCTTGGTCAACGCAGACAAGCCCGGGTCAACAGCTCAGAGAACGCAGATGAATAACCCCTTAAAAGGAACATCAGTCGGAAAGGTCTGCCTTTTCAAATCTCACCGATGAAAACCGAAGACCGAGCTCATCTCTGAAACAAGACAGCAGCAATTACTCGCAAAGCAGACACTTGAGTTACTCAAGACATTCCTGCTGTAATGGCTCTCTTGAATTACATTTACATGTGATTGGAGTATAAGATTACATTTGCATCCATGTTAAAGATAATACGTATCCAAGAGCTTGCCTGTTATGGAAGTTCAAACTCAGGACTGATCCAAGAGGCACAATCACAACATTCTGTGCAAATACTAAACCCAAATGCCCCAAAATATTTACAACTGGAAAAAAGTTGAAGTCAGAGGGGTGAGAAACAACAAAAACATAAGTTACATTTGATTGAGCACTCAAATTCAGTAAACATAATGGAATTTTTATAGCCAGAGTCGTCCAATCACGTATGGCCTTTAACACTTCTTACGATGGAACCAAGCCCCATCATAAAACACCAAATAGAGGCCACAGGAAGCCGTTAAAGCAATCCCTTGCTTTGCATTCGGGAACTAAAGAAAGTCCTTGAAGTGGATAGGTAGAGCAAACGGACCGAAAATTATTTAACAAAATGGATTTTCCTGAGTTTTAAAATGGAAACTGCAAGACGCCTTCGACAGCCAGTTTTATAACACAGTCCAAAACAAAGACAAAAAATAGGGAGGTATGGTGTATTTTGACCAGTTCTCTTTCGCCGGTAACGTTAAGACTTTATACTGGACGTTGAAATCCGAGAGGTAAAATAAACAATGCTTTGAGTTTTGTATGAATTGTCCATCGGGCATGGAAAGAAACAGTGCTCTTTTAGTGTTGTGCTATGAGAAAAGAATTATTTGCGCTCTCGAATCCATCGATGCTCACAAAATAAAACTGACAGCATCGAAAAAACTCTCGCTTTAAGTACTGCTGATCATGAGAGGTCCATTAGTAATGTAAACCTCAAATGTCTCAATCTGTAACAGCTGTTTTAATAGAGCAGAAATTATGAACATCTTTCAAAACAGGAATTAACAATTAATGTTGGGAACAGAAAAAAAAAAGAGTTATGTTCATATCACTTATATAAATACAATTTAAGATATTACCCCAGTTATTTTGAGAAACATCAACCTTTTTTCCCCCCATTTCGAGTCCAAAAGTCCTCATGTGAAAACAACTCATATAATTCCCCCACTTCACATAAACACCACATTTAAGACGCCTCAAATCCATTTACAAGTATACAAGTGAAGCTCTGTTCAACTATGGAGCCACGGCAAGATCCACTTCGCCTTTTCAAAGCCAAAGCCTGCATTTGTCCATTACTGTTCAGATCAGCCACATGCTAAAAGCGAGCGCAAGAAAACTGAGTGGAGTTCATCCGAACGAGATCTGGAGCTAGAGTCGTATAAACGCCCCATCTTCTCGTCCTCGATGCTATCATTAATATTAGGGGTTGCTTGAGAAGCTTGCGCATATAATTGTGGCAAAAAATGATTCTTCAACAACATCAGCATTTAATGTACCAGTACATGTTAACTCAAAATGCATGGGGTGGGGGGGGGGTCTCTATAGATACAAGAGCAGTGGCACATTGTCTTCACATTGTCTCTAGTTGCATCCAAATCCTGTTTTAAGTTCAGTAAACCATCATTTAAAGTCCATGGCCATAAGAACGTCCTTTAAAAGCAGACAGAGAGGATCAGATCCAGCATCTTCATCGGGCATCTCCATCTATGTAATAATCCTGAACAGAGCCATGCTCCAGTAAAAGTGAGGAGGAAGCAACAAAAAGTAGAGAAAGAAAAGAAAAACACATCTTTCTCTGATCAGATCAATTTGACGCCTTATTAGTACCAAGGCTCTTAAAGTCCCATCAGTATAGAAAGAAAGAAAGAATGAATATGAATAAGAGAAAGAAAGAGAGAGAGACGCATGAGAAACAGACATGAATCCAGATGTCACGGGATATGGTCATAGAGTCCAGCCTTGCGGGAGATAAAGGACGATGCAAATTTCCGAGCATTCCAGACAGCCAGAGAGAGGGTGAACGTGTCCCCTTGATGGTTTCAACTTACACGTCTCAAGCTGAAGAGGTGAAAAACATTAGTAAAATAAAGCAAAGGTTTGACCAGACATCCCATGTTTGCAGTGTGCAAGTGGATAAATTCTTCTACTAGCCATCTTCTTTAGGTGGTGTGTACCAACCTAGAGGAAAAACATCAAAAAACACAACTGAGAGCAGTTCAAAGCGCATCAATTCTGTACCTCATTTTGTAGTTTCTCCACCCACCATTCTTTTCATGAATCTGAACCAATGATTTGTATGACTGTTGTGCTCTGGCAAGATTGTATTGATTCTGCACAAAAAGAAAAAGGGAAAGGGTCCATATTTCTGCGAGCAAATATTTTTGGTCTCGGATCATGAGGCGGCCAGACAAACCTTATTTGCTCCAAATTGCACTCTGGCTTTCCCTTTGACTAAGGTGGCATTGATTTGCATGATGACTGACTCTATTGAGTAGGCACTGCTCCAGCCCTATGATCAACGTCACAGATTAGATTGATTTGATTTCACATTTATTTCAATAGTTAAACCTTAAAGTGAACTCAAACCTGTTTTGTTAATAGCTCCATACACAAGGCCCCTCCTCCAAGAACATAGCTGGATAAGAAAAAAAAATGATCAGGACAAATGAGAAAAACAAACTGTGATTCAGAAAAATGAACAGTATTTGCATAAATGATATTTTATATTTTTATTAAATTGTTTAATAAAACTCACCCCCCAGACAGGACAGGAGACACAACCCGTACAAAGGGAGGATCAAAAGGAAAGTTATCCTGTCACCAGAAAGAAAGGAAAAAAAAAAAAAAACGTTGGTTGCCTTTTAATCAAATTATCTTCAATCTGTATTTTTTTGGGACAAAAACAAAACACTAACTTTATAAGAGAAATTGAGCAGAATGTAGTCCATGCCTTCTTTTTCCTTCAAAACCTGCAAGTCGCTGTGTAACGGACTATCCGGGTCAACACTTAAAACACGGAAGAAAGAGTTTCAGTTAAACCATCATCAGCCTATATGTTATTTCATGTTGTGCAACCATACTTACGTCCTTAACTTGACATGCCACTCATACAGGCTATCATTGACTAACTCCACTGAATAGATACCTGGAAACGACAGAATGGACAGATCTACAACAGTCCTTTGACTAAAACAAGATAAAACTCATTTTCCAAAATCATTTTCAAAACCATTTTAACATAAAAGTGACAGCGAAAGTGAAGCTAGTTAAAATGTGGCCAGATTCCAAGCTCAGATCACATACTTTGTGTAGAAAGCAATCTCAGAAATGTGTTGAGATGGCAGACAAAGCCAAAAAAAAAAAAACATTTTCTAAATTACAGGCAAGTTGTTCACTTAGAAGGCAACAGCCTACGTAGGCAGTATAAAGGTTTGGAATAGACACATGCAAAGGTCAAAACTGAAATTACCTGTCTTATAACTCTGTGATCTATAGATCTCCCTGAGTTCCTTCATGAGGCGGTCAGAGGCCTGAACTGAACCGGACACTGCACCCTAAGAGACCAACAAAATAGCATTTAGGGAACATATACAGCATCACAAAGCACAATCTTTCAAATTATTCTTCAGTGGATAAATGACAGAATTTGTTCATAGAAAAACCTGACCTAACTTATAGGGATAGAGTAGCAGGGCTCTGGCTCAAAGCGTCGGAATTGACGGAACGGTCACTTGCAAATGAGACAATACCATTTATATTGATATACAGTAGTTTGATACGAGCGCATCTGAAAAATAGCGGTGGACAGGAACGTGCATTATCCAATTTGTCCTACGCATGAGACGAGCTTTATATTAAGGGCTTTAAAATAACTGTTAAAAAATAACACGTTATAGTTTAAAGCGGATGGATACTTAGATGTAACTGTATAGTCACTATTGTAATGTGGTTATGAAATGTAGGTTAATCAGTCTGTGCTCTTGTTTTTATTTATTTTTTAGTTTAGTGACTTTAAAATCATTATTTTTGCTTTTAGATTGTAATGTTACAATGTTAGAATGTAATGTGATTTAACCCATTTTGCACATAAATTCAGATATAAAAAAACATTAGACTACACTATAGGCTAGTTGTTTTCATAGCCTTTAATATGAACACTGTTTGTAGGAAAATATTGGGCAGAATATGCAAATTTATTTATTTTTAAATAAATAAATACAGATTTTATCATCCAAGTACAAAAACATAGAAAATACCGTATCACGACATTCACAAAAATACAGAGATGTGATTTTTTGGCCATATCGCCCAGTCCTAATTCACACAAAATGTCAAAATGCCAACTTGTCGAGTATCATCGTAAACATAGTCGGCTGTGTCTTAAGTGAGCATAAAAATGGGAAGATGCATGTGTAAATATAGGATCCGTGCAGCTCTTACAGTGACAGGTGCCAATTCTTCCTGCTGCTGTCTGTTATTATATGTTAATCAAACAAAAGACAGAAAATTGTAAGACAAGCTGAATTCCTGTAACGGTTCATCTATATTTATAAAGTGAAGATGTATTACTATTTCTGTACCTGGAAATCAAATTTCAAACTACATAAACCTAAAAAGAACTGTATTTCATTTGTATACGTTTGTTCTGTATTTGTGCTATTGCTCGTAATTTGATTTATTCATATTTTATTACTGACTGTCTTTAACAATATTTCAAATTTATATGAGTTAGCCTAGTAGTTTTTAGTGTCATAGCCTTATCTATTAAGGTTACATGGATCAAAAACAACTAAAACAATAACTAGCCCTTTTTTACTCTATTTATTTATTACTTTTTTGTGTGTGTGCCAGTGAACATTTTGGCAGGGCAAGTAAAAATTTCAACCACAGCCCCAACTAGGTCAGTATAAAAAACCCTGGTTGTTAGTGGTATTTTGCATCAATCAAAAAAGCTGCTTTTTTAACTGCTCCACCCAACCCCAAAGTTAAATAAAAAGGGTACCTTACCGAATGGACACTTACGTTCAAGTGGTCCTGCCTCTGGTTCTTTCGGATTTTCTCCAGAATTGCCAGATTCTCCTTCTCGATGCCATCGTCCTCCGACTTTTTCCCATCGACCGGTTCCTCTTTCATGTCATAGTGGTCTAGATCTTCAATATCCTGCTGCCACAGCAACAAACAAAAGAACGTGTTAGGTGTCATCTAGTCTTTTCGTCATAACTGGAATCATAAAGAAGCCTTTGCATCCCCCAAAGCTTAATACCTCTGGCATTTCCTCTTCCTCCTCCTCTTCTGATGTCACTTCATCAGTTGTTCCATGCTGGAAACAACAAGAACATGAAACAAAGTTTACATCAGCACAAACACACCTTAAAAACAGGGGAAAAGGAAGGAGTGTAAGAAGGCTATGTAGGTCTGATTTGGGCAACCTTCTTGTCTTGACTGATGGGTCCAGCAGGAAGAGGCTGATCCAGCATCTCCACATCAGGATGCTGGGGTAGGTTATAGAGTCGGCATAAATCACAGATCAGCCTTTTCAGCTGCTGTAGGAGCTGCATAAGAAAAAAGGATAACAGCTGGTGAGGAACTTTATTAGAGAAAAACTAACTAATATAAAACTGCAAATCTATAATAATGCATTGGGTCACAAAAAAAACAAAAAAAATGCTAGCAAATGTGTGTTCAAATAAAGAAAACGGTCTCATCTTGACCGACCATCATGTGGATTTAGGTTCATTATGGATTAGGGCTGCACTGTGTGTATGAATTGCATGTTTCATGTATTTTTGGAATAAATTAATAGATCTGGACAAAGATGTGAAAATAACAGTTTGAAAATAAAATTAGAATAGAAAATAATCAATTTTAATAGATTTAAGATTTATTTTAATGTTTTTTGAAGGAAGTCTCACATGCTACATTTATTTGATTTACAATAATATTGTGAAATATTATTACAATTTAAGTCAGCGTTTTATTTTCTTTCCATAATTTAAAATGAGATATATTCCTGTGATGCAAAGCTGAATTTTCAGCATCATTAACTCCAGTCTTCAGTGTCACATAAACCTTCAGAAATCATTCTAATATGCTGATTTGGTGAAAACTTTTTTATTATAAATGTTTAAAACAGCTGTGCTACCTAAAGCCCACAGAAGTGCTTTGAAATGCACAGCATTGACATAATTTCCACTGAAACAGGAAGACAATATCTTTCCCTAAAATATAAAATTTCCCTTTCAGATTTAATATGTAACCAAAACCGTAAACATAATCATGCTGAGGATGTGTTTGAAAAGTGTGTAATTTATGTTGGTACATCTCTACAATTTGGCTATGCTGTTTCTAATGCCGAACTGTTTCTCCACCATATAGCTTTAAAATATAGCATTCTGTGCCAAATTCAGATGGGTCTAATATATGTTTTCTGGTCTGCAGCAACTTGCGTATACTCAGTGCTATCGTGACTCTGGACCAGAGACGACTGTGGAAAGCATATTTGCACTGTTTGAATAATTTCTAATCCACTATATAGTGCTTAATGTGCTATTTGCCATATAGAAAATAATAATTGTGTGAATAAGTGATCAATTTCAGCAACAGCTTCGGCATCTATTTATGGTTCAGGGGGCAGGGCTGTTCAGATTCTACAGAGCATTTGATTGGACAGAAAATCAGAGTGATGTCATCAATTTTTTTTTATCTATATTGGCGGAAGTGAGAGACTCACTTATTTCTTATAAATGTGAATTTTGTCATTGTTTCGGAGGACACTAGATTACAGATGACATTAAGGCTAACATATTCATACTAAAAGCCCAAAAACTTCATGGGGACTTTAATATTTTTGTGGACACCTGAAACATTTGTCTTTCAGGATTAAGATATTTGTAGAAGTCTTTCTGTCACGTTACTGATCAATTTAAAGCATTTTTACTTAATTATTTCTTTAAACAAAATCTGCTGACTACCAACTTTTGAACAGTAATGTACAGTGACTTTGATGATCACATCTCATTGAAATCTCAGATAGCAGAAACACCTCCTTACCAAAGTATTGCCTCTCCTGACATCCTCTAGCCGTTCAAGGACTTCTGTCAGACTTGGGTCATCGGAATCAACGAACCATATTGGTGGCGTTGAAGGGTAAGACTCCTACAAAAATATCAAGAGTTACAACATCAGCATCTTACTAATTGCATCCAAACCCTTTGTCCTTTCACAAGGTTACTGAAGTCTGATCGGATCCATTCAGCCACTTGCATAAGAAGCCATATCAACAGCTGCCAAACCAATGAATCAAACTCGTCTAAATGAACATCCAAAAGACAACAGCAGACCTGTGAGTCAGAGCTGATGTTCCTGTGGTCCATGAAAATCATGTGAACATTATGTTCCCATCACTACTAAGAAATCTCCTCCCATCATTGGAGGGTCAAAAGGATGGCGACGTGATTTGCTTCTGCTTGTCAGGACCACACACACTGGCCTTACAGCACCACACAGACCAAAATATAAACTCAGCGAACTAACTGACCTCAATAACACCAAAACGGCAGCCAGTTGCACTGCAGTAGCGTTGCAGCGCGTTTTCATGGATAGATAACACCTCTTGATAAACTAGTAGACTTAATATTCACTCAACATCGTGTCCTCTAGGTTAAAAAGCCGTGAAAATATCGGGAATCCCTCAAATTATTAAGTTCGGAAATGCGCTAATATCGCTAGCACACACACCATTAGTAATCATGATAGCAATGAGGAATTAAGTTAACAATTATATTGCAACAAAATAACGATAGATTTAACTGAATATAGAGTTGGATCATTTTAAATCTACGCATTTCTTAACAGGCCTCGCTAAATGAACAACTTCGACAAAACAGCTAATTAATTGCTAAACTAGATTGCAAACATTGTAACTAACTGTTTACACAAAATATGTGGTTTTGTTACAACATGTATATTCAAACATAGCATCTAAGACTCGGTTTAGAAAGACAACAACGACAAACAAAAAAACATTTTGTCCAAAACGTCGTTTAGCTAGCTAATGTATCATTTTGCTAAATTAGCACACAAGCGAATCACCTGCTAACGAACTTACAAAATCCACACCGACGCGGAATAAAACGACTAACTTACCCGTTTTATTTAACTAACTCGTGTTTGATGTGATCAAATAAGCCTGAATATCAGTTGACGAGTTTGTTTAGCTAACACAGTTAAAGCGAGATCCAACGCAGTTAACTTTGTTAGCTAATCAACTAGCAGGCTAAATGTAGCTCGGTCTAGGAGTGTGTATTTGTTTATCTGCTATTTTGACATCCGTTTGGGGATATGTATTCGATCCTGGTCGGTCTAAATGCTTTTATTCACATTATGATGGCTTTAATCGAGTCAAATGGGGGTTGTGGTCATGTTATTTCACTCGGCCTTGTCTTGTTCGCATGTAAGCTACACAAGGCTGATGAATCTTACCGTGATGTTGCAGTGAATAATCAGCAGCTTTTCTCCTGTCACATTAAACTGGCAGCTCAGTTCATCGGGCTTCCAGTCGATTATTCTGAATCGCTCATGGTTTGGATCAAAGATTGACTCCAGGAACTTTAATTCGGCCTTGAGCCCCGACACCGACATCTTCCACTCATCTCATCAGCAGCCAGGCCGCGGGGGGAAGGGACGTGCACGGATACTGCGAGCGCGCAGCTGATCCCAGGGAGTGTGTGCGCGCGCGCACAGCAGAGGCTGGAGGAGAGAAACAACAAAGAGGGGGTGGGGAGGAGAGGAGCGCTGAAGACATGGGGAGAGACCAGCAAACAACGCCCGCCAAACCAATAATGTGAGAGGGGCCACGGGGTCGGGGATGATGATTATGATCATCTACATGGAGGCTGATGGTTTTGTTTTCATACTCACATGAATGTCTTTTTTTCTGATATTTTTTTCGAACATCCTCCATTATCATAATTAATATTATTTATTAACCAACAGTAACTCTACATTAGCCTACATTAAACATAGGCTATATTATAATATCGTAGTTTTAATAATAATAATAATAATAATACACATGTAGGAGATCTTTATAATAGTAATAATTAAATAATAATGCGTTAATAATAAATAAAACATATATTAAAATTATCAATATGGTTTATTATTTTTTAGGATGGTCGACTAGAAATAATTTGAGTAGGAACCAACAGTGCTATATCTATCATATAAAATAATTCAAGAAATAAGTAATAATAATAATTATAATATCGTAGTAAGTGTTACTAATACTAAACATATAATAAGATCTTAATAAGTGTCAATAATAATACAAATATAGCCTATATGTTCAAATTATCATTATGATTTATTATTTTTAGGATGGTCGAATAGAAATCATTTGAGAACCAACATGTAGTCCGGCAATAGCCTAATTGTAATAATAAAAATAATAATTGTTATTATTATTATTATTATCATCACTATTACTATTATTACTAAAATGTTTCACACCTATACAGATGGTGACGCAATCAAAATCTGCTGCATATTTGGACTGTTTTTGTATTATCTGTATTAACTGTTTTTTTGTGGGTGTCTACTGTTGCTATTTGTCTCCATCTAGCGGCGCATATTGTTTCCAGAGAAGTTTCAACAGAACGTTACTTTATTTCCGACACACATATGTCCAAGTCCATATTTTAAAAAGAAAAAGAAATAAAAAAAAAAAAGTATTACTAGTAGCGCCTGTCTAAAATTGTAACTGAGCGAAATGAATAGCCTACTAAATGCTAAAGAGAACAATTTTATAGATTGCCAATTTACTTTTATAGATATTTTTCTAAATTGGCATTATGACCAAAACTTTTTACCGTCTATAGACCGAAGTGTCAGAGAGAGAGAGAGAGAGAGAGAGAGAGAGCTGTTACAGTGATATATATAGGATGAGCTTTTGAAGCTGCACTACTTTTTTTTAGTTATTGTTTTTATGGGCGGTCCATGCCTTTTCATAGTATTCTCAAAGCATACTTCGACTAAAAGTCACTCACAGCAACAAAGCAAGTTTGTGGAGGAGCGTCTGCGCGCCAACACTGACCAAACATGAAATATCTTCAGCTTCTTCCTCCTCTGCTCCTCATCCTCCAGAGCCACGAGGTCCATATGAACACAATTGAAAAGATCCAGGACTGTGCTTGGAGTTGTTCTGAGGTGTGTAAGTTACATTTTTATAGCCTACATAAACGGAATAGCGTAGTTTACGTTTTGTTTATTTGTTTGTTTTGTATGCTATTAATTTTGTAATTTTCTTTTACTTTATATTACCTTGTAATTACTTGAGTAGAGCATTGCTGCAGTAATAACTTGATTTTTTAAATTTTTAAAAGTTTAATATCAATATGCTGGAATTACGTCTTTTCCACGTAGTGCTATTTCAGGATGAATTGCATATATTCATATTCCAAGTATGCCAGTTCTTATTTATAGGAGCTATTACTGTTTTATATCAGAAAAAAAGTAGTGTCAGGTTTAGTGGCTTTCAATTATGAGTCATAAAAATATGACCTCATCTATAATAATAAAGCTTTGTGTTTGTAATGCATTAAGGAAGCATTAGTCAAACAGAAGCACACTTTGCGAATGTTTGTGTAAGACTGAGACCAAAACATCTCACTCTCACTGATCCAGGACTCCAGGTCATTGGACAGGCCATATTTATATTTTTGTATGCTTCTTATTACTGTAACTGGATATGAGGATACGCTACACTAGACTCTTTGCCTGATAACCATTTGCTCTGTCTAACCAGGAACTTCCTGAGGTGTCAGGAGTGAGGGAAACCCCTTGTTTTACTATCCTTACACATTTCCTGTTACTGTAAATGTTAAAGCATTTCTGGTAAAAGTAGTTTACATTATTATTACTCAGTTTAGTATTTTTAAAAAAGTCAAATCATTTTGATCTCTTCAAACAGGGTCTACAGTGTAAACCCAGAGCTTACTGTAAGTATCTATCTATCTATCTATCTATCTATCTATCTATCTATCTATCTATCTATCTATCTATCTATCTATCTATCTATCTATCTATCTATCTATCTATCTATCTATCTATCTATCTATCCTATACTTATCACAATATATCACAATACAAAAATGCAACAAAATGAATTGTGTATGATATCTATCTATTTGTCTGTGACATTAACATATTCTATAACTTATAGCTCCACTGTCAGAATATCCCTGCAGAGATCAGCCTTCGATCAGCGGCGTGTTCAGTAATGTGATGTTGTCGACCGCATTGGCGTGTGAGGAGAGGAAATGTTCACTCCAGCTCAGGATTGCAACATCAGTGAATGTTACTGGTGTGTATGATTCAACTCACCTTCATATTATATGAATGAAATGCCTTTGATGTGGTACACGTTTTAAATGGAAAAATATACAATGTTTTAATTGCTATATTTGTTGGCTAAACAATAGTTTAATGTTTCTTGAAGATATATCTCTTTTTTTTTTGGATGATATTTTTATATTTTATATTTTCGTATTTGTATGTTTCACAAATCGTTTAGTGTTTCATAAATGTTTTACCGATTCAGTGTAGCTGACATTTAGCATTATAATAACTTACCCTTACTAGGATCAATATGGTCAATGA